>CM044006.1:58779219-59085187 GCA_024085815.1 Flaveria linearis
CTTAAAAGGACTCAGACATAGCCTCCTCGGGTCGGTCTCTCAGTGTATGAGGTCAGGCGCAATGTAAGATCTGTGACGATCTGTTCGGGTTTCGATTCCCGAATTTGGTTATGATAACTCGGCGCACAGAGGGAACGGAAGATCCGATAGGAAGCACCTCATCAGTGACGAGCACAAGGCTCATGCACAAGGTGAAGGTTCTCATAACAGAAGGATAATCAATCATGTAAGGAGGAACACATACACGAGATATATAAATGCACACAAGCTTAAGCATGCAAATCTACATGAAGGTTCCTAGGTTATAGTCTAGGTCAAGTGTAATTGCCTAATTCTCTATAACCAATGGCTCTGATACCAGTCTGTCACACCCCCGCTGATAGCGGAAACACGGGGAATGTGAGCTAGACGGGATCGTCATAACACATGGTATAAATAGAATAGCAATAATAGTATGATGACAAGCGTGCCATGACGATACCGAACACATCGGAGACTTGTGTCGCGTATAATCAAGGTTCACGACAGCATAGCCATTGCATAAACACGAATGATCACATGGCTTTAAGATTAACTTGTAATGTAATTTCCCACAACTCGGGAACAAGTATACAAAAGAATGATAATTGTTTTGGTGGATTGCAACCATGTACAAAATGTAAGTTCAATCCCAAAAATGCATCCTAGGGTCTCCACTAATAGGCAGCACTCCTAGAACTTCAATTACCCGGATCACCTGAAAAGAAATGCTCAAACGGTCAACATAATTGTTGGTGAGCTTCGCAGGTTTTAAGTAATAATTGATGTTATGATGAAAACAATTGTATATTATTTAATAGTTACCGCGACTACGCTTATGTGTAGGCGGTCTTACCAATGTAAGAAACTACAGCCAAGCCTATTCATCGGTTTAGCTCGGAAATTAATGGCTGTAAAGCTAGCATTTTTAAGAAATAAATAGTTCAAAAATGTCGTAGCAAGATCCACGAAGCGCATACGTGTGGATTATATGATGTAGCATGACCCACTAAGCGCATACATATAGATTACGTGATGTAGCATGATCCACTAAGCGCGTACATATAGATTACGTGATGTAGCATGATCCACTAAGCGCGTACATATAGATTACAACCAAACCAGTCCTTAGGTCCCAATACCGGGATTAATGGTCGTACTGAGAGATTCATACAGAAGTCCCACAAAGCCAAATAGTATCACCAAACAAGTAGCATAGATCAACACGTCACATCAAGTAGTAGTGCTTGGCAGTGCAAAACCCTAAGTGACATACATAGGGTAACCTAGCACGTAGATCATGTTCACCTAGAAGATCAATCAGTCAGGATCATCATGTACCCGCTTAAGCACATTCTTAGTATACCGGGGATGCTTATGTATAGGGTCCTCCGCAGCATTCCCACCACATCCACGATATACATAGAACGATACTCAACCCAGTTACATGACATCCATATATCCTAGTATCAATCAACAAGTTTAGCCAGATAAGTACTCATATAAGTAGCAGCCAACTTCCACTAGGGAAGGTGTGTGAAATCAAGTAATTAAGTGAGCATTCTTTTCCCCCGAAATAAAAGCATTTGGAAAAGTTTTATAAGCGTGAAAAGGGGCCACGAAACTCACTGTAACCGATGATAAGTGCAATCGATGAAGTATCCCAAGAGTAGAACGCTATGAACAGTCAGCACCTATCGACAGTTACTGACAAACATTAATAAGGTATATGGAGCGTAAGTTAATACCAATAGGTTCGGGTAGTTTCGGTTCGGTCGTGAGTAGTACACACAAGCAGTCACACACATCTTAGACTAGATTGTTTTTAATAGTACGTGCCTGTTAATGGCGTTGATTTTAATCTTTGTGGTCGAGCTATAACACTTTACTAATGTTACTTCATTGTCGTGGGATCCTCCGAAAAGGAAATCCATGCACACACACACCTCGGACCTTATGTTCAATCGAGTATTTAAAGCTAGCTGTTACTGTTAGGACATTCGATGTTACCTAATCAACACAGGACCTGACGCACGACTGACACCCCATTCGCACGAGTGGACCTCCAGTCGTACGAATTAGCTACTTTCGTACGATTGAATCTTCATTCGTGCGATTAAGCCTTCAGTCGTACCACGCAATACCAGCCGCACGACCCAGCAGCCAACCGCGCGACTCAAAGTCCCTCCACGCGAATCAGCTTAATTCGCGCGAGTGGGCTCTATTTCGCGCGACAGGCGTCTGTCCGTGCGACTCACACACTCGCACACAGTCCACATTCGCATAGCCCAGTCACGCGACAACCCCTGTCGCGTGACAACTCTAGTCGCGTGACATTCCTAATCGCATGACATCCTCTGTTTCGCACCCACCGACAGTCGCATGATACAACCGTGCGATAGAGCCCAGTCGCACAATTCTGTCGCGTGACGAACCCATTCGCACGCCCCATTCGCGCGACTACCCCAGTCGCACCTGACGGGGTCGCGACCGCAGAGATGTGCAGGTCGGCCTTCGGCCGCCCGAACACGGGTTTTACCCAACCAAAACTTCCAGAACTTATATTCTAACCTATCTAGACAAGAAGCACACTCAGAAACACGACATGCAAGCCCTCACGACCTCGTGTGCTCGGATGAACCCGAACACCCGAAAACCCTAAAAACGCAGCAGTGAATCGAGTTAAAAACGAAGCAAGCGAGGTTATCTACCTGCTAGGAACGAGTATTCACGATGGTACTCGAGATTTGAAGACGAAAACGTGAGAAACGGTCGGTTTTTGGTGTAGTTCTAGAGAGAGAGAGAGTAGAGAGAAAGATGAAGTAGTGAGAGTGTGAAAAGTGTGAAAAGTGGCTGGGAAGGGGTATTTATACCCAGCCCAGTTTCTGAAAGTTTCAAGTTTAGTCCCCGCACTTTGCCCCGAGTTCCTAAATTTTGTTTCGGTTAAAACGTTATAATTTTTGTGTTGTTTTATTGACGATAAAATGTTATTAATGTTATTTATAATTTAAAAAAATGATTTTATTCGTGAATTTTATTTTATTATAAGAATGACGTGTTTAGTGTTAACGGGGCAATTCTTGGAGAATGTCTAAAGATACTACACATATAAGGGAAATTAAGCAAAGCAAATATGGGATTCACGTAATTGGTTCGTCAAAATAAGGATTGTCTATAAATAAGGCTAAGTATAAACGTTAAATGACGGACCTTTGGTGACGGATGTCACAGTATCCCCCAGTTGAGGGAATTTCGTCCCGAAATTCAACTGGTGCTAGGCCCTAGAACGTCGTCCGTGAATAAATGTGGATATTTGAGTCTCATATGATCTTCACGTTCCCATGTAAACTCTGGCCCTCGTTTGGAATTCCATCTCACACGGACGATAGGAATCTTGCTGCGCCTTAGCTTTTTGACCTTTCGGTCCATGACCTCAATAGGTTCCTCAACAAAATGAAGCTTTTCGTCGATCTTGATTTCCTCAATTGGTATGTGTAAGGACTCGTCTGCCAAACACTTTTTGAGGTTCGACACGTGAAAAGTATCATGCACACCGCTGAGTTCTTGTGGCAACCTCAACCGGTAAGCCACCGGACCGATTCTTTCTGTAATCTCGAATGGTCCTACGTATCGAGGGGCTAACTTCCCTTTCTTACCGAATCGTACGATCCCTTTCCAAGGAGAGACCTTAAGTAAGACATGATCTCCAACATTGAATTCTAGAGGCTTCCGACGGTTGTCGGCATAGCTCTTTTGGCGGTCTCTAGCAGCTTTGAGTCGGTCTTTGTGATTGGAAGATTTTATCAGTGGTTTCTTGAATGATCTCTGGGCCCGTAAGCTGGCTTTCACCAACTTCAGCCCAACAAACTGGTGATCTACATTTCTGTCCATACAACGCTTCGAACGGTGCGCATCCAATGCTTGTGTGATAGCTGTTGTTGTAGGAGAACTCAATCAACGGTAGATGAGTATCCCAGCTGCCACCAAAATCGATTACGCAAGCTCTAAGCATGTCTTCCAGGTTTTGTATAGTTCGTTCACTTTGGCCGTCTGTCTGGGATGATAGGCTGTACTCATGTCTAATCGAGTGCCCATCGCTTTCTGTAACGTCTGCCAAAATCGTGAAGTGAATCGACTGTCTCGGTCGGATATGATTGACACCGCACCCCGTGCCGTGTCACGACCTCTTTGATGTACAACCTTGCCAGCTTATCCATCTTGTAGTCTTCTCGGATAGGCAAGAAGTGAGCAGATTTCGTCATTCGATCCACCACGACCCATATCGAGTCGTGCCCGCTCGGTGTTCTCGGGAGTTTGGTGATGAAATCCATAGTGATTTTCTCCATTTCCACTCGGGAATTTCAGGTTGTTGTAATAATCCCGACGTTTCTGGTTTCAGCCTTGACCTTTGAACAAGTCAAGCATTTGCTCACGTATACAGCAACATCTTTCTTCATACCAGGCCACCAGTATAGCTCTTTCAGATCGTGGTACATCTTGTCTGTACCAGGATGAATAGAGTATCGAGTCTTGTGTGCTTCATCCAAGACTAGTGTACGTACACCTCCCCATCTGGGGACCCATATACGATCTATGAAGTAATGAACACCGTCATCCTTGCGAGTCATTTGTTTATCCAACCCCCGGAATTCTTCTCCCGCAAGGTTTTCTTCTTTCAATGCTTCATTTTGTGCCATTTGAATCTGAGCCTTTAGATTATTTGGATAGTCAAACCTAGCGCTCGAGCACGCAATGGTTTCACGCGTTCTTTACGGCTCAAAGCATCAGCCACTACGTTAGCTTTCCCTCCCCGGGTGATACCGGATTTCACAATCGTAGTCGCTAAGTAGCTCCACCCAGCGTCGCTGTCGCATGTTAAGTTCCTTCTGGTTCATGATGTGTTGAAGGCTTTTATGGTCTGTGTAGATGGTGCATTTGGTGCATATAGATAATGTCTCCATATCTTGAGTGCGAATACTACAGCACCCAACTCCAAATCGTGAGTTGTGTAGTTCTTTTCATGCACCTTGAGTTGTCGCGAAGCGTAAGCAATTACCTTCTCCTTCTGCATTAGCACACACCCAGCCCAAACCCTGATGTGAAGCGTCACAGTACACCACAAAGTCATCGGTCCCATCTGGGAGGGACAATATTGGTGCATTGCACAATTTCTCCTTCAACGTTTGGAATGCCTGTTCTTGTGCTTTCCCCCAATCGAACTTTTTGTCTTCTGTGTCAACAAGGTTAACGGTTGGGCGATCTTGGAGAAATTCGCTATGAAGCGACGATAATATCCGGCCAATCCTAAGAATTGCCGTATTTCTGATGGTGTTTGGGGCGCATCCCATTTCTTCACAGCTTCAATCTTACCGGGATCCACATGAATTCCATCTTCGTTAACCACGTGCCCCAAAAACTTCACTTCTCGAAGCCAGAATTCACACTTCGAGAATTTGGCGAAAAGTTTCTCTTCCCAATAGTTCTAGAATTGCCCGAAGGTGTTCTTCGTGATCCTCTTTCGAACGGGAATAGATAAGTATGTCGTCTATGAACACGATCACGAATTTGTCAAGATAAGCTTGCACACCCGATTCATTAGATCCATAAAGACAGCTGGTGCGTTGGTCAATCCGAACGGCATGACCAAGAACTCGTAGTGCCTGTAACGAGTTCTAAAAGCTGTTTTTGGAACATCGTCCTCGAATACTCTTAGTTGATGATAACCGGATCGAAGGTCGATCTTAGAGAAATACGAGGCTCCTTGCAACTGATCGAACAGGTCGTCGATTCTAGGGAGAGGATACCGATTCTTCACGGTCAGTTTTGTTCAGTTCCCTGTAGTCGATACACATACGGAACGACCCATCCTTCTTCTTGACAAACAACACCGGTGCTCCCCCATGGCGAATGGCTTGGTCGAATGAACCCTTCTCCAGTAGTTCCTGTAGTTGGCTGGACAGCTCTTGCATTTCAGAGGGCGCTAACCGATAAGGTGTTTTTGCTACCGGTATAGCTCCAGGAACTAACTCTATATGGAATTCCACTTGTCGTGGAGGAGGCAATCCAGACAAATCATCAGGGAACACTTCAGGATACTCCCGTACAATAGAATGTCTGCCAATTTCGTCTCTTCTTCCTTCTTTTCTACTATGTGAGCCAGAAAAGTGTAGCACTGTTTCCGTAGACCTTGGCGTGCCTTCATACAAGAAATGAGCTTTAGAGTTTTTCCCGGTCGTTCTCCATGGATCTTGAGTACCTCCCCGTTTGGCATGGGGATTCGCACCACTTTCTCCACAGACAATCTCGGCTCCATGTTTTGACAACCAATCCATACCCACTATCACATCGAAGCTGCCTAACTCAAATGGTATTAAATCTATGCTAAAGGCCTGATCTTCCAACATTAGAGTGCAACCCTTAACAATCTCGTCTGCCTGTTCAACCCTACCATTGGCCATTTCCACCGAATAACTAGTTTCTAGCCTACTAGCATTTAACCCAAGCATACGCACAAACTCAGAAGATATAAAACTATTATCTGCCCCAGTATCAAATAGTATGGATGCAAATGGTGATTGAGCAGATACGTACCCGTAACAACGTTCGGGTCCTGACGGGCATCGTTGGCTCCATGACGAATGCGCGTCCCCGTGCAGCATTTCCCTGGCTTCCTTGACCTTGAGCGCCCCGCTATGGCCAGTACCTGTTGCTGGTTGTTTCCCTGCTGACCCGGTGCCCTATTCAGTCGGGGGCACATGTTTCTGTAATGATCAAGGCCTCCACATTCGTAACATGCCCTGGCATTCCCGGCGGGGTTAACCGCGTTGATGGGTGCCACCAAATTCGGAGCAGTTCTACAATCCTTCGCTAAGTGCCCCGGGGCGCCTACAGTTTGCACACATTCGATATGGCATTGCTGGGGGATGATGAAGAGTGCATCATGTTACATTTCGGGTGTGGCCCAGCATTTCTCTCTTGCCCGGAGTTACAGCCACGAAATTTCTCTGGTGACCTTGGCCCTTTTATCAGATCTCCCGGCACTCGACCGGCTAGTTTCCCCAACATCCCTTCGCTTCTCTGCTCCCCCTACCCAACACCCCTGTTCTTACCATCTCTTCGGTTAAAGCGCCAGCCTTCAGAATTGCGCTTTGAATGTGGGAGGAGCAGCTGCAGTTACCATTGCTCGTATTTGAGGCGCAAGTCCCCAAATGTACCTTTCAATCCTCTTGGATTCCGGAGTGACCAGGTGTGGAACTAGCCTAGCCAGCTCGTGGAATCGGTCAGTGTAAGCGGCGTGTCCTGCCCCCACCATAGCATGATTCCAAAACTCATGCTCAAGCCTCTGCATCTCGGTCTGAGGGCAGTATTCCTCAGTGATCAAGGCCTTAAATTCGTCCCAAGTCATCTGCATCGCAGATTCCCTTCCTCGAGCTTGAACCTGGGTATTCCACCAGGTTAGTGCTTTGCCCTGCAGGGAGCTCGTAACATACTTGATTCGTTGGCTGTCGAGGCATTCGCTGATGTCAATCACAGCCTCCATCTTTTCAAGCCATCTTATCAGGGCTATCGCCCACCTTTCCCATCGATTCACGGGGCTTACAGGCCACAAACTCCTTGTAAGAACAGCCCCGTTTAGTATTAGCAACCCCAGTTCCATTACCGGCCGTTCCACCATCTCCGGTCTCTTGATTGCTTTCATTCCCGTTCGTGTTCCCATTACCCCCGTTCTCGTTACCACCATCCCCGTGGGAGTGGCTTTGCTGTTGTAGAGCATCGCTCACTTGAGCTACAATAGTGGGAATCAAGCAGTCAGTTGTTGAGCATTAGGGCTGCCATATCAGGGTTTTCAGTCCCTGGGGTACTGCCAATAGGACCTTCATTTGTTCCGGAAGATCTTCCTCTGCCTCTGCCTCTGCCTCTCGAGGCTTCACTTCCGCCACTATTTCTGCGGTTAGATCTTCGAGGCGGCATGTTCTATTCACAAAAGAGGTAACATATAAGCTTTAGTCACCTTATGATAATCAAGTACTCCACTTATTAGTTCCAACGTTCGATGCTCCAGTCAGTCAAGACCACCATGCAGCCATTTTAAGCATATTCTCGGTATACCGGTGATGCTTATATATAGGGTTCCCCGCAGCGTTCCCACCACACCCACGATGTACCGAGAATGATGCCTAATCCGGTTACATGACATCTGACCTTCCTTTACATCATAATCCATCAAGTCAACTGAGAGTCCAATCATGTAATCACGTATAGTCTAGCGGAGGTTGTCTATCTTGTGTCCTTGAAAGGACTTAGACATAGCCTCCTCGGTCGGTCTCAGTACTGAGGTCCAGCGCAGTGTATGATCTGTGAAGATCTCTTCGGGTCTCAACACCCGAATTTGATTATAATAACTTGGCGCACAGAGGGAACGAAAATCCAGTAGGAAACACCTTATCAGTGACGAGCACAAGGCTCAAGCACAAGGTGAAAGATCACATAACAGAAGGATAATCAATCATATAAGGAGGAACACATACACGAGATATAAATGCACACAAGCTTAAGCATGCAAATCTACATGAAGGTTCCTAGGTTATAGTCTAGGTCAAGTGTAATTGCCTAATTCTCTATAACCAATGGCTCTGATACCAGTCTGTCACACCCCCGCTGATAGCGGAAACACGGGAATGTGAGCTAGACGGGATCGTCATAACACATGGTATAAATAGAATAGCAAATAGTAGATGACAAGCGTGCCATGACGATACCCGAACACAATCGGAGACTTGTGTCGCGTATAATCAAGGTTCACGACAGCATAGCCATTGCATAACACGAATGATCACATAGCTTTAAGATTAACTTGTAATGTAATTTCCCACAACTCGGGAACAAGTATCAAAAGAATGATAATTGTTTTGTTGGATTGCAACCATGTACAAAATGTAAGTTCAATCCCAAAATGCATCCTAGGGTCTCCACTAATAGGCAGCACTCCTAGAACTTCAATTACCCTGATCACCTGAAAAGAATGCTCAAACGGTCAACATAATTGTTGGTGAGCTTCGCAGGTTTTAAGTAATAATTGATGTTATGATGAAAACAATTGTATCATTTAATAGTTACCACCGCGACTACGCTTATGTGTAGGCGGTCTTACCAATGTAAGAAACTACAGCCAAGCCTATTCATCGGTTTAGCTCTGGAATTAATGGCTGTAAAGCTAGCATTTTAAGAAATAAATAGTTCAAAATGTCGTAGCAAGATCCACGAAGCGCATACGTGTGGATTATATGATGTAGCATGATCCACTAAGCGCATACATATAGATTACGTGATGTAGCATGATCCACTAAGCGCATACATATAGATTACAACCAAACCAGTCCTTAGGTCCCAATACGGGATTAATGGTCGTACTGAGAGATTCATACAGAAGTCCCACAAAGCCAAATAGTATCACCAAACAAGTAGCATAGATCAACACGTCACATCAAGTAGTAGTGCTTGGCGGTGCAAAACCCCTAAGTGACATACATAGGGTAACCTAGCACGTAGATCATGTTCACCTCGAAGCAATCGGTCAGGATCATCACGTACCCGGCTTAAGCACATTCTTAGTATACCGGGATGCTTATGTATAGGGTCCTCCGCAGCATTCCCACCACATCCACGATATACATAGAACGATACTCAACCCAGTTACATGACATCCATATATCCTAGTATCAATCAACAAGTTCAGCCAGATAAGTACTCATATAGTAGCAGCCAACTTCCACTAGGAAAGGTGTGTGAAATCAAGTAATTAAGTGAGCATTCTTTTCCCCCGAAATAAAAGCATTTGGAAAAGTTTTTATAGCGTGAAAGGGGCCACGAAACTCACTGTAACCGATGATAAGTGCAATCGATGAAGTATCCCAAGAGTAGAACGCTATGAACAGTCAGCACCTATCGACAGTTACTGACAAACATTAATAAGGTATATGGAGCGTAAGTTAATACCAATAGGTTCGGGTAGTTTCGTTTCGGTCGTGAGTAGTACACACAAGCAGTCACACACATCTTAGACTAGATTGTTTTTAATAGTACGTGCCTGTTAATGGCGTTGATTTTAATCTTTGTGGTCGAGCTATAACACTTTACTAATGTTACTTCATTGTCGTGGGATCCTCCGAAAAGGAAATCCACACACACACCTCGGACCTTATGTACAATCGAGTATTTAAAGCCAGCTGTTACTGTTAGGACATTCGATGTTACCTAATCAACACAGGACCTGACGCACGACTGACACCCCATTCGCACGAGTGGACCTCCAGTCGTACGAATTAGCTACTTTCGTACGATTGAATCTTCATTCGTGCGATTAAGCCTTCAGTCGTACCACGCAATACCAGCCGCACGACCCAGCAGCCAACCGCGCGACTCAAAGTCCCTCCACGCGAATCAGCTTAATTCGCGCGAGTGGGCTCTATTTCGCGCGACAGGCGTCTGTCCGTGCGACTCACACACTCGCACACAGTCCACATTCGCATAGCCCAGTCACGCGACAACCCCTGTCGCGTGACAACTCTAGTCGCGTGACATTCCTAATCGCATGACATCCTCTTTTCGCACCCACCGACAGTCGCATGATACAACCGTGCGATAGAGCCCAGTCGCACAATTCTGTCGCGTGACGAACCCATTCGCACGCCCCATTCGCGCGACTACCCCAGTCGCACCTGACGGGTCGCGACCGCAGAGATGTGCAGGTCGGCCTTCGGCCGCCCGAACACGGGTTTTACCCAACCAAAACTTCCAGAACTTATATTCTAACCTATCTAGACAAGAAGCACACTCAGAAACACGACATGCAAGCCCTCACGACCTCGTGTGCTCGGATGAACCCAACCCGAACACCCGAACCCTAAAAACGCAGCAGTGAATCGAGTTAAAAACGAAGCAAGCGAGGTTATCTACCTGCTAGGAACGAGTATTCACGATGGTACTCGAGATTTGAAGACGAAAACGTGGAAAACGGTCGTTTTTGGGTGTAGTTCTAGAGAGAGAGAGAGTAGAGAGAAAGATGAAGTAGTGAGAGTGTGAAAAGTGTGAAAAGTGGCTGGGAAGGGTATTTATACCCACCCAGTTTCTGAAAGTTTCAAGTTTAGTCCCCGCACTTTGCCCCGAGTTCCTAAATTTTGTTTCGGTTAAAAACGTTATAATTTTTGTTGTGTTTTATTGACGATAAAATGTTATTAATGTTATTTATAATTTAAAAAAAATGATTTTATTCGTGAATTTATTTTATTATAAGAATGACGTGTTTAGTGTTAACGGGGCAATTCTTGGAGAATGTCTAAAGATACTACACATATAAGGGAAATTAAGCAAAGCAAATATGGGATTCACGTATTGGTTCGTCAAAAAAGGATTGTCTATAAATAAGGCTAAGTATAACACATTAAATGACGGACCTTTGGTGACGGATGTCACACTATGTCTCGGCATGTCGCACGTACTTTGTTGAGTGTCGTACTTTTGTTGTTGAACCTTTAACGTTGGACGACAGCGAATATCTGTTTGAATAACAGGCGCTTTTTTTGTTATTTTTCCATGGATACACAATTTTTTTATTTTTTCCACCAAACTAAATTTACAGCTGCGGGTTGTGTCATTATTTGTTGTTCACCCGTTCCATTTCTTCTTCAACATTACTTTTTCATCCACCGTATATGATGGCTTAATGTTATCAAGCTTCGTCCAAAATACGTCAATTGCATCTAATGGAATTTTAGTGCCTGCATTATAAAGTATAAATTATACATAATTTGTCACTTTAATAGAAAAATGATAATGATGGAGCGACTATTACCAGAATGTTCATATTTTTCCAGCCGACAAGCACAAGGCAGCCACAACTAGGGAAAAGATGACAACCACATGTTGCATTTGCAGAGCGCATCACATGCAATTTAGTGTTTTCGGCAACTAATAAATCAAGAGCTATGTGTGACACCTTGCCTCTTAAGTAATCAAATAGCGGAAGTTTATGATGATTCATGGTTTTAATTTTGCTTGTCTCAAAGCTTTCTTTTAAATTTACCTCTTGTGCGTTCACCAATTGATCTACAAACTCCACAAGTCTATCCAGTGAGCTATTTGTTGATTTAAGATATCTTTTTAAATTGCATGTTGACTCTCCACCCTATTTGTTGTGCGTTGGCCAAAATTGCGGTTCAAGTTAGTCCAGGCTGATACAAACATTTCTTTGTAACTCTCTAACCAGTTTCTGTTTATATATGACAATACCTCTGAAATATAATAAACATAATTAAATTATATATGAAAATATAATAAAACATAATTAAAATATAATAAAAACTTACTTTCTCGATTCGCTTCAACTAATCGTTCGTAAAGAAGGTTATAGTTATACTCGTAAATCTCCGCCGTGGGAGACTCACACAAACGTGCCCATGCATATTTAAACTTTCTCCAGTCATCTTTTGTAAAACTTGCTTTACAGTGTTTCGCGATATTTTCATCAATATGCCACCTGCATAAACACTTTGAAGCATTCGGAAACACTTTAACACATGCGTTCATTAAAGCGAGATCTCTGTCTGTTATTATGACGCGCGGCTCCATACACTTGCTTAACGTATCTTTCAATCTATTAAGCACCCATTCAAAATTATCTTCCCGTTCTTTGCTAATAAACGCATGAGCAACACAAAATGTCTTGTGTGTGGAGGTCACACCAACAATCTGAACAAACGAAAGCTTGTACATGTTTGTTTTATATGTAGCGTCTATCATCAGCACGTGCGGAAATGCACGCCAAGTGTCGTATGATTTAGGATGACAAAAAAATATATCTTCTACGACATTAGTATCGGGATCTTCTCGGGTGTAATAAACATACCTTTTAATAGAAAAAGGAAGGAAAATTGATGTTGTTAAGTGAGGATACAAATACAAGTTAGGCTTCATTTTAATTAAGTCTATTGAAAAAAAAAAACCTCGGGTGTAATAAACGTACCTTTTAATAGATAAAAGGTTTTCTAAGACTTGCAATGGTGTTTCACCGACTTTTCTTTCACTTCTTATCTTATTTGAGCGTTGTATACGTCTCTGGTTATTGATGCGTTATTAGGATTTTGCTTTTTAATAGCTGATAAGATGCTACGAGGCTCCATATTCTGATCAGTAAGCTGCTCCACCAAATTGTATTCGTTTTGAGAAAACCTTCTTACAAAAGGATGCCCCTCCATATGTTGAGCAGGATCATGGTTATGTTCGTCACTTCGCACCTCTAATTTCCACGAACGACGTTTGTTGTCGTATAACCCTACTAATTTAAAGGACATCCGATTTTTTTGCTACCAGATCGTCTAACTGTTGCTTTACTTTTGTGTTCGCCCGCACGATCACAGATAAGCCATACCTTTACGACCTGACCTTCTTTTTTCTTTGATCTTTCGTGTAATAATAACGTAACCATTATCACGTCCTCTATTAACAGCCCAACAGACTAGCTCATCGAGAGATAAAAAATTTTGAGATGTTTCAAACGATACTTTTGTCGTTTGTTTTCATCACTCGAGAGTATATTATTTTGTTGCGTGTCGTAAGTTGACTCTCGGCAAAACTCAACTCATCATCGGGAACATACGATTGGTTTAAATCTGGTAGTCCTGTCTCGTAAGCAGATTGAACGTACGCATCATCTTGATTACTATCCACCACGAACGAATATTCATTTGAATATTCATTTGAATATTCACCAAACAAATAGTTACCGTCCCAAAATGACATACCGAACGAATAAAAAGTGTGATATTTTGAGAGAGAAATACGTTTGGGATTTACAGGAATCGAAAGCATATCGAAAATGTTATCGAAATCGTTGTTATATAGGTGAAAACGAATCTTGGGTCATGTCATATCGAAATAATTTATACGTGGCGTATGGGTCCATACGCCACGTATAGGCTCCTATACGCAGCGTATGGGCCTATACGCTACGTATAGGCTTGCCACGTCTTCCACGTATGGTACCTATACGCTGCGTATATTCGTACATGGTACAAAAATGCTTTATAGTACGTCTGACAACTATACGTAGCGTATGCGTCTATACGCCACGTATAGCCGCCTATACGCAGCGTATGGTTCTATACTCTGCGTATAGTCTTGCCACGTTTGCCCCGTATGAGCCCATACGTTGCTTGTAATCGTACATGGTACAAAAAGTACATCTGACACCACCTATACGTGGCGTATGGAGCCATACGCCACGTATAGTGCAAAAGAATTGGTCGCATGAGCACTGTAGTGGTCGCATGAGCACCAATTATTTTGTACTATACGTGGCGTATGGAGCCATACGCCACGTATAGTACAAAATAATTGGTCGCATTAGCACTATACGTGGTCGCAAGAGCACTGTAGTGGAGGAGCTATACGCCGCGTATGGGTCTATACGCGGCGTATAGTTTATATATGTATATTTTGTATGTATGTATGTATGTCTGTATGTATGTATGTATGTATGTCTGTATGTATGTATGTATGTATGTATGTATGTATGTCTGTATGTATGTCTGTATGTATGTATGTATGTATGTATGTATGTATGTATGTATGTTGTATGTATGTATGTATGTCTGTATGTATGTATGTATGTATGTCTGTATGTATGTATGTATGTATGTCTGTATGTCTGTATGTATGTATGTATGTATGTATGTATGTATGTCTGTATGTATGTATGTATGTATGTATGTATGTATGTATGTATGTATGTATGTATGTATGTATGTCTGTATGTATGTATGTCTGTATGTCTGTATGTCTGTATATATGTATGTATGTATGTATTTGTGTATGTATGTATGTATGTATGTATGTATGTATTTGTGTATGTACGTATGTATGTCTGTATGTGTGTGTGTGTATGTGTGTATGTATGTATGTATGTCTGTATGTATGTATGTATGTATGTATGTCTGTATGTCTGTATGTATGTATGTATGTATGTATGTATGTATGTATGTATGTATGTATGTATGTATGTATGTATGTATGTATGTATGTATGTATGTATGTATGTATGTCTGTATGTATGTCTGTCTGTATGTATGTATGTATGTATGTATGTATGTATGTATGTATGTATGTATGTATGTATGTATGTATGTATGTATGTATGTATGTATGTATGTATGTATGTATGTCTGTATGTATGTATGTATGTATGTCTGTATGTCTGTATATATTTACAAAGATAAACATAAACTGATAATAAACATAAAAGATAAACATAAACTGATAATATATTTACAAAGTTTTAAATTACATAACAAATAAAAATTACAATACAAAACTACGGGGAGTCAGGGTAATCTCGAGGCGGTGGCAACGGCGGAGGATCAGTACCAGAACGCCGCGCCATCTCTGACTGAACCTGCCACTCCATCAGATCCTCAACGCGATCGAGCCGTCGACTCTGCTGCCGTAAGCTCCTAGACATATCCTGCAACAATGTCTCCACACATGCAGGCAGCCTCACCTCTCTATAAATATGTCGCGGGATCTGAGGCTGAGGAGGCGGCTGATGTGGCTGAGGAGGCGGCTGATCATGTGGCTGCTCGTCGGGTGGTGGCTGATCATGCGGCTGCCCGTGCTGCTGCAGTGGATCGACAATGCCGAGCTGCTGAACTGGTGCCGGCTGCCAGATCTCCCCGGGTCGAAGAGAGAATCGTATGCCAACCGGAAAGTGGCGTATAATACGCATGCCGAATAGCGTACGACGATCTAATCTCACCGGCTCGATCGGCGGAGACACGTCACCAAGATGCCGAGGAAGATAAACTAAGATCGGGCAATCAACGTGATGTACGCGCCGCCGTACACCGCTCTCGCTCCTGGCGATGATAATACGAAGCAAAATACTCCGCCAAACACCTCGCCAGGTTACACCTGGTCCCCGTAATCAAACAGTATAAGTAAAATAAGTCGGGAATGGTACACCACTCCCGACTCTTGCCACGTCCCGTGATGGACGTGGCGATCATCCGATGCAGATAACGGATGAGAGGATCTCGAATGCCGGTGACCCTGCCCTTAGTCCTCTGAAACGGACCTCCGGCAATCTCAGGCCACCACTCTCTCAATGTGCCCTCCTCCATCTCAGTAATACCCTTAGTGAACAGAGGGGTAACAGTCTCCGGCTCATAATAAAGCCCCGAGACAACTGCAAACTGCTCAATGGGCATCTGATGTGCATGTCCACAAAGCGTAAAAGAAATCTCCGATCGCTCATCGTCCTCCACCATCTCATCTGGACGAATATATGTAAATGTGGATAAAAACTCCACTACCAGCTCACGGTGGGACGGTAAGAATGCGATCTCAAAAAGACGTCTCCACGGCGTATCGTCTCCGATAATAGCAGCAAGACGATCGCGCTCTCCCAACTCAGCCATCACCTCCCAATCTACGGCCTTTTGATGACCGATCTTCATCCGAATAAATTTTGAGCACTTAGCGTGCTCAACGGAACCGGCATCAAACTGCAGCCAAGGATGCTCGGCAATATGGTCAACAACGTCAGCCTCAATCTTAGAATCGGAAGACATATCTGCACAGGTGAACAAATAGGTCAAAAACAACGTATACGTATCTATATATATATATACACATATACATATATATATGTATATGTATATGTATATGTATATGTATATGTATATGTATATGTATATGTATATGTATATGTATATGTATATGTATATGTATACGTATACGTATACGTATATGTATATGTATATGTATATGTATATGTATATGTATATGTATATGTATATGTATATGTATATGTATATGTATATGTATACACATATACATATACATGTTATATGTATATATGTACATATACATATATGTATATGTATATGTGTATATATATGTATATGTATATGTATATGTATATGTATATGTATATGTATATGTATATGTATATGTATATGTATATGTATATGTATATGTATATGTATATGTATATGTATATGTATATGTATATGTATATGTATATGTATATGTATATGTATATGTATATGTATATGTATATGTATATGTATATGTATATGTATATGTATATGTATATGTATATGTATATGTATATGTATATGTATATGTATATGTATATGTATATGTATATGTATATGTATATGTATATGTATATGTATATGTATATGTATATGTATATGTATATGTATATGTATATGTATATGTATATGTATATGTATATGTATATGTATATGTATATGCGTATATACATATATATGTATTTGTATATATATATTTACCCTATACGCCGCGTATAGGGCTATACGCCGCGTATAGGGTAGCAGCGTATGGGTCACAGGGCAACGTATAGGTCGAATCCGACCCTATACGCCGCGTATAGGACTATACGCGGCGTATAGGGGACCCACGTATGGCCCACAAGTCTCGTATTGCACCACCCTATACGCCGCGTATAGGGTACACATCGATGTGTCTTCGTCCCCAACCAAAGAACTATACGCTGCGTATAGCCCTATACGCGGGGCTGTACCGGCGTATAGTTCTTTATTCCAGTTTTTAAATCACGCATTTTGGGGCATAAAACACTACTTTAACGTTTAAATCAATGAACGATTAACATAATAATGATGTATGAACAATAATACGTACCTGGATGTTGAAAAATCGAAGATCAATACGTGTAGTATAGTGCTATACGAGAGTGTTTTTTTTAAGTGTGTGTAAAAAATAGAAAATTTGAAAGATATAGTGCATCGAGGATCTATACGCCGCGTATGGGCCCATACGCGGCGTATAGCTTATATTCTTTTTTAAATCGACACCGACCTATACGTGGCGTATGGGCCTATACGCCCCGTATAGGTGAACTGATGTGACGTCGGTTGTCAGTCATTAATGTCGCATTAATGGTCGTACCCTATACGCCGGGCATGGGCCGCGTATGGACCATACGCGGCGTATAGGGGGGTGTCGATTTAAGATTTTGGGTGTCCCTTTATTAGCACCCAAACTTATTTATAATCAAAGTACATTAATTGTTAAAGAACAAAATCAGTGATTTCGGCTTTCACATTATATAATCTATAAAGTTAATTATATATACACACAAAAATAAAGTTCGATGGTATGCGCCATGATCTATTCATGACATAAAATCAAAACGTATAGTATGTGTTTTAAGCACTAATGTACAAGTATCCTATGCATGAGTTTATTAGAGATATAATATGCCATCTCATGAAGTAATAATATGGCCCCTCAAGTTTATGTAGACTTACCTTTATATCTTATACTTTTACGTTTGTTTTCTTTGTAACTTTTGTTTCTTAACTTTCTAACACTTGACCCAATCATTAATTTTACGTTTTTGTTTTTCTTATCGCTTTTAAAATATGATGTCTTATAAAATTCAGAATATACCTTTCGACGTGTTTTTGTTTTTTTCTTATAACTTTTGTGTGTGATATAATATTTTCTAATTTGTGGGTTTAGTGCAACCACTCTTAAAATTAAATCTGAATAAAAGTTGTTCTGGGAATCTAAAAGTCACTACTTCATTCAATCACCATTAAAGGTTAAAGATGTGTTTGGTTAACCTAATATGCACGCTAAGGTGGTGTTTGTTTTTTAAGAAAATCTCTTCCTTATCTCTTCATCTGCGCGCACGCAGACGCGGGAAGTGGTTTTGAGTGCACAGACTGTTTGTTTTTTGGAAGACGTTTCATTAAAAAACGTCTGCGCGAGGTCTTCTTGGTGTAGACATGGACTAGTGTCTTTATGCGGGAAGACATTTCTTCAAAACCTCTTCTCCTTTCACAAAAACCTTTTTAACTCAAATAGCAGCCCCAAACCACTAGCCACCACTCGCCTCCGTCCACCACTCGCCGGCTCCAGCACCGACGGAGCTTCGGCAATAGACCTCCGTACCTTCGACGAACGTCCACGTTTCCGGCCACTTACAGTCGTCGGAGCAGGAGACTCATTCGCTTTCTGCGGACGGCATCTCGGCTTCGCCGGAGACAAGATGGCAGTCAACGGCAACCCACCCTCTTTCGCCTTCGGTGGGCGGGTTGCCGAAAATCTGATGCAACGCCCGTTCCTCCGCCATGAGACCACCGCGGCCGCGGCTGCCGGCGACACCAAACCTGAACTTTAAATCACCGGACTTACGGTTGGTGCTCTTACCACCGTCGGACTTCCACCAGCTGTCACCGTCACCGTCGTCACCACCGGAGTCTGTTCTGCCGTTCCAGCGACCTCCGGTGGTGGAATAACAGGCACCCATTTAATGGAATAGTGTAAAGATGAAATCTTTGTGTGTAAAGATGAAGAAGAAGAGAAAGATGGTGGATCTATGAGAAGCAAGAGGGGAAAAAGACATCTTTTACAACCTTGAATGTAGATGAACAACCAGAAAACAAAGGGACTGTGTGTGTGTGTAATTACAAAAATGAAGTGTGTTTGAGTAGGTGGATAGAATCCAATCAGCCTGCACAAGGAGTTATTATTCATTTAGTATTACTGATTTTTATAGAAGGTATATATTATGATTTGTTATATTAATAAGATATAAATTTGATTGTGTGGTTATGCTGATTGTGATTTGGATTTGAGGTTATGTTAATTGTGTTTAATTATGAACTTCGTTGGTATTGCTCCTTTTGATTGTTTAAAAAATAGGTTTAATTTAATTACAGAATATTTTAGCATTTTGCAGATGTTAAAAAAACAAACAGTCTTTTTCTTGCAGACTGCAGACGTTTGGTCCACCTCTTCTGCTGCAGATGTCTGCAGATGTGGTTCACAGACCGCGGACATTTCCTGCAGAAAAAACAAACAGCACCTAAGTGATGCATTCAAGGTTGAAGAGACAAGTATTGCATTCGATTCACAAGTGAATAATAAAAGAATTTGGTTGTTTGCTCAATTAAAAGGCAGTGTTTAACTATATATAATACTAGTTTAGAAAACCTTTGTATCACACGTGTTGAATAATATCATACGGGTTGAATAGTAATATTAAATTAGTTATTATTAACTAATATTTAGAAATTATAAAAAAATATGAGATAATATATTATTAAAATTGTATTTAATTAACTACCTTAAGTAATAACAATAATAACAACATTTTTAAACTTTCATCATTAAAATAATTTGTTGTAAAAAATTTGTTTTAAACATGCTATTTTTTAAAAAATAAGTTATTTTTATACAACGTCATTTTTAAAAAACTTTTTATATTAAAATACTTCATGTGTTTTATAATAAAAAACATAAATTTTAATTAATAAAATTTATGTATTAATTTGGAAAGGATATATAACATAATTAACATTTAATATTATCATTAAAGGGTTAAATTTCTATGGTAATAACATGTATTAAAATGATTGTGAGAGTATTACATATGACACAAACTATTTTGCTTTATTAGTATAAATATTTTTTAATCAGTTCTCAATCTATTTTTATTATCTGTTTGTACATTCATTTTAAATGATTTAGACTCTTAGCTTTTTAGATAGAGGGAAGAACACTTATCGGTGTATCTTCTAGGAATGTTTGACTTGATATATAGTGAATGAATGGAAAATTTTTAAAGAAATATAATCAAAGATCCCAAATTTGACGGCAATGGCTCTCTCATGAAAGTTACCTTTTTTTTATAAAATACAAGAAAATTTTGATAGAATTAAACTTATTTAGATCTCTGAATTTTTAAATTAGAATGAACTTTAATTCTAAATTTATTAGATAACAGAATTTCACTCTTATGTGAGAGAAAGTACACATACCACGCATAGTCAAATTTGAATGTTTAGTTTTATTTTAGTAATTTTTTCTTGGATGAAAACTATATTAAATAATTAAAATTATTAACTGTTACTTACAATGAGCATTATAGGGGCCGGGGGGCCGCCGCCCCCCTATTTTTTCGTCCGTAGTGTTAAATTTTAGCACGATAGTGTAATTTTTTGACCCGGTAGTGTAAATTTTTATATAAATATCAAGTCCGCCTCCCCTAAAAAAAATTATTTCGCTCCCTCCCCCCCTACGAAAGAGTTGAAGCTCCGCCACTGGTTACTTACTAAGGATTAAATAAAAATAACTTCTAAAAAAGCATTTACGAAAAAATGATATTTCCTAATTCGTAAAATTCATATGGATTTGAGCACTTTCCCAACAAAAAATTCACTTGCTTTTCAATATAATAATCGAGAAGCCTTGGATACGTTTTTACAATCACTTGTGATACACATCCAAATAAATATACTATAATATATATTAGAGTAAATCTCGGTTTTGTCCCTGTGTTTTGCAAATTGACTCCACTTGAGTACCAACGTTAATTTTGCCTCCATTTGAGTACCAAATTTTAAAAAAGTTGTCTGTTTGAGTACCAAATTTTAAAAAAGTTGTCTGTTTCAGTCCTTTTGACTAACGGTGTTAACATTTTCTGTTAAATTTTTTTAAAAAAGACCAAAATACCCCTAAGGGCTATAAATATATCACCGTCTCCACCACACACCACATACCACCACCACACACCACCGCCACCACACACCACCGCCACCACACACACCGCCTACACACTCCGATCAGGAAGGTCCAAATCCTGAACAAAATGGATCCAAAGCCTCCCTCCGATCAGGAAGGTCCAACTCACTCTCAATCTCTCGATGCTCTGTCTCTCTCGATCTCTCAACTCCGGTGAACCCGAAATCAAGAATTTTCGATCGAAGTTCAAGTGGTTGCGGTCGGTTGAAGGTGATTTGGGGGTTCAATGGGTCGAATTCGAAGGTCGACAGAGATGAGGTTGGTGTCGGTCAGAGATGGTGATGGTTGCAATCGGACAGTTCGCAGGTGTGGTCGTGTGAAGGGGCGACGGTTGTGAGGCGGCGGGTGGTGCTGGTTCGCTATGGGTGAGAGGCCAAAGAACTTAGTGGTGATCGGAGGGCGTCAGATGGAGGATAATTTGGTGCAGTTTGATCTGGTGTCGATGAGGTTAGGGTTTAGGTCATCTGTTTCTGATCCTGTTGTTGATTTGGGTTTGTTTTAATCACAATCTAATGGGTTTTGAATCTTTTGGATTTAGGTTTTGGAGTTGGCTGGAAATGCAGCGAGGGATACAAGAAGAACAGGATAATCCCAAGGCATGTGCTTTTGACGATTAGGAACGATGATGAGTTGGGGAAATTGTTAGCGGGGGTGACGATTGCTCATGGTGGTGTTCTTCCGAACATTAACCCTGTTTTGTTACCGAAGAAGACAGCTGCTGGAAATGCAGCGAGGGGTAACATTTTCTATTCGATGGTGTGTGGTGGTGGAGTGTGTCGGAGGTGGTGTGTGGTGGCGGTGGTGTATGGCGGTGGAGTGTGCCGGCGGTGGTGTGTGGTGGCGGTGGTGTGTGGTGGCGGTGGTGTGTGGTGGCGGTGGTGTGTGGTGGCGGTGGTGTGTGGTGGCGGTGGTGTGTGGTGGCGGTGGTGTGTGGTGGCGGTGGTGTGTGGTGGCGGTGGTGTGTGGTGGCGGTGGTGTGTGGTGGCGGTGGTGTGTGGTGGCGGTGGTGTGTGGTGGCGGTGGTGTGTGGTGGCGGTGGTGTGTGGTGGTGGTGGTGGTATGTGGTGTGTGGTGGAGATGGTGATATTTTTATAGCCCTTAGGGGTATTTTGGTCTTTTTACAAAATCTAACAGAAAATGTTAACACCGTTAGGAATTTGGACTGAAACAGACAACTTTTTTAAAATTTGGTACTCAAATGGAGACAAAATAAACGTTGGTACTCAAGTGGAGTCAATTTGCAAAACACAGGGACCAAAACCAAGATTAACTCTATATATTATATATGAAAATATATATTTTTGTAGGGTGACAGAACTCAGAAGTGTGACGTTACGTGGACATGAAACATTATATGTGCATCTATTATATATGCATCTAATATTCAAACAATACCATATATTTTTAGACTATAAACCATATATTTTCAAATGATGATATACTATAAGCGTAAAGAAAGAAAATGAAGGACAATTGTTAGTTGTTTTAGGGTTTTACCATAAGTTAAATTAAGAAATTGTATAATTATAACTACAGTTTGTATTTCTTATCTTAAAGTATATACTATTATTAAAATTTGAGTCTGATTTAGTTAGTTTCGCTGAACCGACCTGATAAAAATTTATGGGGATTTCAAAAATGAAAACATATGTAATTCTATAACAAAAGAAGATCATCATTGGAAGGAAAAGATACCTTAAATTTAAGTGCCCCATGATTATGAATAGCAATTTGATGCATATTGTGTCATGACATGCAGGGTACGGTAAATGTGGGGTAATTCACCAGTGATTATATGTTAGCATTATTTGTTTTTATTATACATGATATGAAACCCGTGTGTTGGTTCTATATAATAATACATCTATGTTTAATCAATGATTCAGCGGATAAGCTTTGATGTTGGGTTTATGTCGGTAGCTTATTAGGGGCATCAATCATGTCGGTTTGATGGAGTCTGAGTTAACTGATTGAATTGATCAACCTGAACATGATTCATGTATTTATTTGTGTCAAACATCAACTCTAATACTGACACACTTAAATTCATGTAACCCCAACATGCAGGTAGTAATCTATGTGTGTCAAATGGGTGGGCAGGTAGTAATCCAATTGTAAGCGTGTTAATCAGGTTGATGGTTTGTAGATTAATACATCGTAAACAAGTTAGCATGCTGAGTTGTTGACCTCTATAATCAAACAAGTTAAGATGTTAACTCGCTCATGACTCATTTAATTAGACAGGTTACTTCCACATGGTTGTTTATGCACAGGTTAGATATAACCGGTCAAAATAGCAAAACCCGTAGTTTTTTATGTCATGTTCGTGTAGTTAAGTGTGAAATTATGACCCCTAGATTTTTTATATGAACTTGGATATTGTTATAAATATTTAAAGAAATCATAAATGGGAACATGAGACTAGAATCTTGAAAACATCCTCTTTTCGTCAAATAATTCTATCATTAATAAAAAAGGGAAATAAATAGTAGATTTTTTGATATGTTTAAATTAGCACAACACTTTACTTTAATTGACCATTGAACTCCTCTTTTCCTTTTGCTTGTTTACATGTTTAGAAAAAGGGAAAATCAACTCTTCTTAAGCTTTTCTTTCTTCCCACCTCAACATTATCCCTTCCCTTCTTCATAATACGAATAGACAAATTGAATGAATAGTTAGTTTTGGTTTATGAATTTTAGCCGCATTAGTTTTAAATGTCTTTAAATTTAGCCTGTACTTTTCGTTTTTGATTTTGGCCACTGAGTTTTGCCACAATATTTTACAGTTTGTCCACTGATTTGTTTATCTTTTTACTTTGACAACTAAATTTTAGGATGTTAAAGTTTTGCCGCTGATTTGTTTTTTTTAACTTTGGCCCCTAAATTTTAATATATTAGAGTTTGACCACTAAATTATTCATAGTTTTTTACTAGTTTACCCACTAAAGTTTAGTATTTTTAAGTATCATCACCAAACTTCAATTTTATGGTTTTTGACGAGACGGACAGTAAACGATCTAAGTAACATAGCTTTGCGTGTGAGGAAAACAACTAGTCCAGACATGTATTTTATAGTTTCACCACTAAAGTTTACTATTTTATAGTTTCATCACAAGATTTCGCTTTTATGGTTTCCTAAGAGCTAAAGTCGATAACGACCAAAGTAAAGTAGCATTACGTGTGAGAAAAATGATAGGACCCCTCATAGCTTGGAGGGAGAAAAACTAGTTAGTAGATTATAAGACATGATAAAAGTGTGATATGTGACGTGTTTTCTCCTTAGAGAAAGAGGAAAGTGGGCTCCATAAATGGGCCAAATATTTGTAGGCTCAGACCCAAGCACTAAGCCCAAGTACATGGTACTTTAACTTTAAGAAAATTGGTATAATCATACTATTATTATATCCTGCTTCTGTCTTGCTTTTTATTGTATACTTGTATCGGCTTCGTTAAATCTAAGTGGTCTTGTAATTTCTTGTACTACTTTTATTGTTTATGTCGATATAGAATTATTGGACATTTGGACCCATGTTTAAAAGCCCATTCATTTACTGACTCAAATTTCAAATCTATGACAAAAACGTGAGCCCCAAAACAACGCTAGGCTGGTCCATTTTAAAGTCCAGTTTTCCCTGCATATGTCCAGTTAATATTGTATATAACTATATATAAAATATAAATGCACGGATCAAATGAAAATCATGTTTATAATTAAAAACTGTAAAAAAAAAACTATTCAATCATATAATTATAATTGATTTAACTTACTAATTGTTTAAAATATATTAGAGTAAACTTTAATCTTATTTTTTGATGTCATTGTATAATTTTTAATATAGACGCCAAGGAACGTCGATGTTGACGAAAGACTTACATATACGTAACTTATATGAGGTACATGTACGTAACTCTCAGTTGTGCACTTGGTAATACGTACTTACACATAACCTTTACCTATACGTAACTCTTAATTTTATATTTTGTAACACGTCCTTACATATATGTAATCCCTAGTTTTTATAGTTTTCATCTATAATATGATTTTCAAAGGATTTCTCTCCATGCACTTCAATAGTTTATATATTTAAGGATGAACCCATTTGATGACTCTTAAATATCTTAATAACTACGAAATTAATATTATTAGTTTGTAATTTGTTTATGTTTATATTTGTAATCCATAGTTGTATATGTTTATATACACTAAAAACCATTAAAATAAGACAAAACTCATCAATCTAATGTTGACATGCGTTTTTAACTATTTTTATGTATTTAGCTACATATGTATAGATAGTATACCTACATATGACTTATATATGTGTAGATTAAAAGTTCATTGATTTTTTTTATTTTTTTATTTTGAACTTCAAGAGAGACAATTAAACATTATATTCTATTATCTTTTATATAAAACATAAAAAAGTAATTATGTATTGATAGTAGTTCTTGCTGTTCTTATGTATGTTTGTGAGTTCTCAAATGACACTTGCCTTGTATTAATAATTTTATGTGGATCAATCGGCCCATTTCTAGATTCAACAAAAAAACTCTCCTGCATTAATTTTTAGGAAAAGATTCAAATAAAAAGAGTAATAAATCTAAAACATATAATAAGTAATCTCAACTATCAATTTTCTTAATCAAATCAATGATTGAGATTAAATTATAGAAAAAAAATTGTTAGATGAGTGTTTTAGGCATAACCATTTTTTTTAAACTTTGTTCAAGTTCTTTCACTTTTTTAGGAGTTAATAACTTTTATATACGATATTATTTCTTTTATAAAAGTTACAACATATAATGAGTGTTTTTAATCTTTAAAACAAGTACAATCACGTTATATAAAAATATAATAATTGTTTTTATGTTTTTCAACTCATTTGATATATGTCTATCATTTTGTATTTAGTATAATTTTTTATTAGTAATTGCGTTTTTTGAATATTATTGTTCTTTTCTATAATGATAAATTCTAAAATACCTAGCGATAAAATATCATTTTTGTGTAATACTGATAAGTAAGACACAATGATAAGTTAATAACTAATAATCTAAAATAAGTCAAGATATAAAGCATAAGACACGATGATAAAATGTCTTATTGTGTTTATTTGTTCGTCATTATGTTATTCTTGACACAATCAATTTTAAAAAACACATTAGTAAAATAACATTATTATGTACCTCTAGTTGTAATACTTAATGATAAGAAAACAACAAGTTTATATAATATATAAAAAATAATTACAAAAACAACACGAAACTATATAAACGTAAAAACACAATGACACATACATATAATAAATGATGAAAAATATTTAACAAAATAAACTTATATTTGATACAATGAACTTATGTATTAGACGCAATGAATAAACGTATTACAATGACTAAAGTACCATCCCCTTTAGAACAATAGGACACATGTCAAGTTCAGAATTTTTAAAACGTTTTAGATTAAAAAATATTTACTATAGCCGTACCCTAATTTTTTATTAACTGATATTTAAACTTTATATTAATTTACATTATACTATTTTTGCTTAAAAACGTGACATTAAAAGTTACACGTAGATTATATTAGTAGACTTTTCACCAAATCGTTCTCATTCGTAACAATTATTATTTTTTACCTTTAATGCTATAAAATCTTACTAACTAAGATCTATACCTGGCAAAATGGGTGGGTCGGGTCAGGTTAGGATGAGTTCGGGTCAGGACGGGTTCGGGTCAGAATGAGTTCAGTTCAAAAACGGGTCAGGATGGGTTCGGGTCAGAATGGGTTCGGATCAGAATGGGTAGGGTCAGGACGGGTCAAATCCAAAAATATCAGAATTCTCAATTTATGGTTTAATGAAATATCAAAATTCAACACAGGAAGTTCCTAAATGTTGAATTGATGTTAAAACAAGCAAACATGTGTAGCAGATGAATAATATATGAACATTGAATACAGTATATAAGAATACTTTCATAAGTGTTGAATTGATGTTATATACAGACTCTGTATATAAGAATACTAAGATGGTCATTATTTTATCAACTTGCCTTGTTTTTTTTACAAAATGCAAATTATACGATTTTGTTTGATTAATATAAACTTCGACCCCCCCTCTAATCGGTGTTTCAAGTCAAGAACAAAACCCCCAATCTGAAGTTCATGTTTGAGAAATCAAAATTGAACTTGAAAACCAAACCAAATCTCATAGTTTTTCATCACAAATCAAAATCGAAATTGAACAGAGAGAAATTGAAAACCTGTTCTGTGCAGTGGGGGATGACGGTGGGGAGATGGCAAACTTCAGATTGTTCAAATGGACAGAAATTGAAAGCGATGGGCAGCGGGCTACAAGAGGGAGCCCATCCTGACCCGACCGATGTGGGGATGCTCGATGTCCGATGGGGGGATGACGATGGCCAGGATCGGATGTTCTGAAGTATTCCGATGGGATCTTCTGGGCGATGGGGGGATCGATCGATGATCTTCCGATGGGGTAATGTGCTTTTAAAAAGAAAAATCTTCTGGACCCATTAAACTTTAAGAAGCCCATCTTGACCCATTATATATATAGAGAACCCATCTTGACCCATTAATTATTATTTTCCTTTTTAAGAGTGTCCATCCTGACTTTTTGATTATCATCCTTGACCCAAAACAACCCATGACTTCATTTTCTAAAGTCCAAATCAGCCCATAACTATGCAAATGGGTCAAGTTTGCCAGGTCTACTAAGATCATTTGATGCAAATATAACTGGTTAGATCGAGGATAACGTGGAATCAATCGGTAAATAACTTTTGACAAATAGACAACGATTTGTTAAAGTGCGTGTTATAAGCGCTTATGTGTGAGGGTTTAAGTTTAGAATATATATAACTAGCTAATAACCTAAATCTTATACACACAAGCACACTTAGATATAAAACTCATAAACCCAATTGGTCAGTCGAATTTGTGTTAACTTTTTTATCATACGGTAATGCAGTTAAAGTGTTTTTCACATGAATATATCAAAATCATAGCTTATCACATATGATGACAATTAGGAAGAAAAAAAGTTTTAAGCTGCATTTTTTTTTATCATGTAGAGATCGAAAGAAGAGGAATAAGCTGATTGAAACCTATGATATGCCCAAATGTCAATCTCCAACTTCAGAGGTTCTTTCAGTCCTATGTAAGTTTGTCAAGTGTTTTATTCGACATGCTCACAGCATATTGCTATTAAAATATTAATGACTTCCTCCCTTAATTGTAGTTAAATAGTATTGTACCAAGACTTTGCTAGTAACCTGTAACCATTTAGCCTGATCAAGAGGTCTTTCAAAACATATGCAACAAAGGTAAGTCTCAAAACACCCTTGCAAAGTTGCAATGACAACTCCTCTTACAGTTCGTTAACAAAAATCTTGTTTTTACGAGAAACCACTAATTTTGAAAAGTCGTGCAATTTGTAAATGTTATCTACATAAGTTTGAAGAACATAACGGTCAAAAAAGATGTTTTAGTATGACCTCCTTTACTTAACCATTCTACCGTTACCAAAATTACATCCTTACATGAGATCTCGCTAAATCTTTCATAAAATGGATTAAAATCCATTGCATATCTTCCCACACTCCTTTAGGTAGCCTTAAAGAGTTAAATTCTTGATACATAGAAGCAATAGGAATGAAAGAACAATACATAATGATGATGCATGGTGATGATATATACATGAGATCACACTACTAACAAAGCTATGAAACAAACAAATCAATAAATGATTATAATACCCCCATATGATATGTGATATAATCTGTCTAATTAGACAGTGGTTGTAATAGACTTACAAGGAGTAAATTATAAATTATATATTTTATTAATGTATGAAATTGCATGGTACGTCATTTAGTTTTAATAATTACATGCAATGTCTTATTTTAAAAATTTTGCACACCTATAGTCCTTTATAGTAATTATCATCCAATATATAGTTAACTCAGTTATGTGTTCTCAAATGAAAGACATTTTTGCATGTGCTTTATCTAATATCTTAAAAAAATATGAGTTTTTTTAATAATTTTAAATGAAAAAAGAATGACAAAGATATCGAAGCGTTAGGTAAGACGGTGAACCCGTGTCCTACTTATGCTCAACACCAATTAAATCCAACATCCACTTCTTTTGATGCTTCAACACCGGTCATCTCATTGCCACTCACATCATCTTCTCCACTATTTAAGCCTCTTAAAATTTTTGAAAGCCTTTACTTTTCGATGAATTGAACATACATTTTTACAATGTGTTTTACTTTGTGTACTGTAATTTTGATATCTTGATTCCTTTCATTTGAATCTTATTTCGTGGATGTGAAGCTTTATCATTTGTGGTTTATAAATACATATTCTTTTATTAATGTTACTTTTATTTGTTATTTTCATCCACTTGATCAAGAACCAAAGCCCAATAGCAAATATTGTGTACTTTATTTTGAACATTCAAACAGGCAAATTGTATATTTTATTTTGAACATTCAAGCAAATTATGTACTTTATTTTGAACATTCAATATGGTTCAGTGATTGCTTATTTAATAAAAAAAACTTTTTTATTTTTCTAATATATTAAATGTGGAAAGCAAGTGACAAAAAGTTTCTCATACGAGGGACACATTACTAAGTTAGCTATACTTTTGAATGGATGTTAGTGTAAAGGACAATAAGTGTATAAATTTGTTAAAAACCATTACATATAATTATTAAAAATAAAGGACGTATCATATAAATTTATATGCTAATATATGACATAATTTATAACTTACTCTAGACTTAGATATGTTAATAGTATCATCTTTACATTAATAGTAGCATGGACTCGAGAATGCCCCCTAGGAATTTAACAATGATCAGTTTTCCAAGAGTTTTGGATATCACACATTAAGTTCGTATGAACATTAGAAGCAACTAGTTGAAGTATTCAAGTGCCCACTGCCGCTGACCAAAAGGAAGGAGCACATAAATAGTCAATAATTCATAATTGTACCAACAACAGGACCACCTATATTGTCATATACAACCTAAGGTTATAAAAAAATGGTTTAAAAACTTTGTTACAAAATTCATATAAAGTTTTAACTTTAATTTAAGGGATGAAACAACAGGAAAAAGTTTTAGATGTTAGATTAAAACTTTTAAGTATTAACAACTAGGAGTGTTAGTGAGTAGAGCCGAGTCTAAACTTAACTAAGCTTAAGTTATCTCGCTTTAAAAGGTATAGAGCATAAGCTCGTTTTGAGCTGCATGTATAATCTTGAGTTCGACCAATGAATTTTATCACAATCTTGAGTTTGACCCGTGATCTATTCATTTATTATTATTTAATTATTTTTTAGAGTTAAATTTAGTTTTAGTTCTTTAAATTTAACAAAAATAATTATTTTCTTATAAAAGATTAAAACAACAATTTACTTCAAAAGCTTTATCGGTGTTCCAAAGTTTTTCATCATTTATTTCAATTTAGTCCAATTTACCTGTAAATGATGAAACTTTTGGACTGAAATTGAAAAAAAAAACAATGAAAATTTTGGACATAATCTAATATATATAGACTTTTGGAGAAAAATAATTATTTTTGTCAATAAATTAGCAAAAGCAAATTCAACTCTATTTTTTTATATATTTATTTTTAATAGTTGCATATAATTATGTATAACATGGTATACTAGTGTTGTTATCTTAATTATACATATATACACACACAAATAATATTTATGCGTATAAACTAACGAGCCAAATTAAGTCTCATGTATAAAACTCGTACTTCTTTTTTAAACGACAATCAATTAATATTTATGCGTATAAACTAACGAGCCAAATTAAGTCTCATGTATAAAACTCGGACTTCTTTTTTAAACAACAATCAATTTAGATTTGGTTCGACTAGAGTTTTACTAGAGTTTGTTTATGCTCCCTACAATTCTAGTCTTTAGAGAGTGTATCTAAACTTATTATCAAGCGACACAATTATTTATGATCTCTTAATACTAAATGGCAATCACTTTTTAACAAACTAAATAAAATCATAAAAGAATAAACATAATATAAAACTACTAGTTATTTCATTACTAATCTTTATAATTCCAGAACCTATAGCTCTGTAATCCTAAGAAAATCTTAAACTAGTTTAAATTTCAAAAGGAAAATAGGAGTGTTGAAGTGAACGACCATCTCCAAGAATGGGTATAATGGCACAAATCGTTCTTGGATGAAGACACATTGCCTTCCTTGCCTCCCTTACAAGCACCATCTCCCCCCCACCCTCACCCCCCACCCCACCCCACCCCCCCCCCCCACCCCACCGTTTAAATTAAAGTTTTTCATCTCTGATAATAAATTCAACATTAAATTTAGTGTGAAAATAAATAAATTTTGGGGTAATTGTATATGAAATAGTTTTAAATATAAAGTGTATTTTTGCTATAAAGTGTGAGAAGATACAATGAGTAAAAGGTAACAAATATATTATATCTCACAATTTAAATCGAATTTCAAAAAATTAATTTCAATCTTTTGTTCCTCAAGCCTTTCTCACAAAGAAAAAATAAAAGAAAAATAAAAAAAAAAAAATTAACTTTTTTATTGTATTATTTATGAAATACACAATGACGTCATTGTGTCATAAAAGACACAATGAAATTTTCTTTTTATTTTTTTCTGAAAGAGGACGACGAGAGGAACAGAGACACCGAATTACTTTTTTGAAATTCGATTTAGATTGTGAGATATATTTTTTATGACTTTTTAGTCTCATTGTGTCTTCTCACACTTTATAGCAAAAATACACTTTGTATAATAACCTTTCACCCATTGTATATTTCATCACATATATTTTTCTAGTTATTGAAAAAATAAATAAATAACTTTTGGTTTAATTTAGTGCATATATAAAATTTGAAACCTTGGTAAAACTCCACGTATGTATCTCATTAAATAGTCTTTTTCAATAGTTAGAAGTTCTAAACTCTATTTTAACAACCATTTACTCCTAAAATCCTGATACAATTAACTACTTCCGCTACGATTTGAACCGACATCATTTTTATAAGAATAACCACCAATGTAATTATACTATAAGGCGATGGGCAATTAGAAGCTCTAATGTGGAAAAATGAAGTCCAATTTGTTCCTACGGAAGAATAATGTGTTCCTGCGGAAGAAGGAATTTGGTTCCTGCGGAAGGCAAATTGGTTTCCGCAGAAGGAATAGTTTGTATTGCTTCCGCAGCAATAGTATAAGGACTTCGTTGTTTCCGTAGCAATTGTGTAGGGGTAAAATGTAAATTCGGTTGTTTAGTTTGTTATTTCTGTTAGATTCGATTAGTATAAAAGGAATCGGTGGGATTAGAATTGAATACACTGAAATCTTCTTAATTCTAGTTCTTCTGATTCTTGTAATCAATTCGATTCAATAAACGTGTATTCTTTGTATTTCTTGGGTGTTCTTGATTGTCAATTTTGTTCTGATTTTACAACAAGTGGTATCAGAGCCAAGGTTGGCTCAATTCGGGAGAAAGATAAGACAATTGAACGAAGGAAGAGAAATCAAGAAAGTGACCATGGTTTCCACGAAATTCGAACTTGAGAAATTCGATGGAAAGAACGATTTTGGTCTGTGGCGATTGAAAATGAGGGCATTGTTGGTACACCAGGGATTGGTGGATGCGCTCAGTGCCGAACCCAAAATTCCTGATGGAATTTCTGAAGAGAAGAAGAAGGAATTGCAAGAGAAGAGGAAGGAAGTCGTGGAGAAAGCCCACAGTGCGATCATCTTGAGTTTGGGTGATCGTGTGCTTCGTGAGGTGTCAAAGGAGACGACTGCCGCCAGTGTGTGGACGAAGTTGGAGAGTTTGTACATGACCAAGTCATTGGCCAATCGGTTGTACTTGAAGAAGAGACTGTACACGTTTTGTATGGGGTCCGGGAAGACATTAGAAGATCATTGTGACGAATTCAACAAATTGATCTTGGATCTTGAAAACATAGAGGTGACAATTGATGATGAAGATCAAGTAATTCTGTTTTTGACTTCATTGCCTCAGTCTTATGAACATTTTGTTGATACCCTGATGTATGGGAGAGAAACACTCACCATGGAGGAGGTTCTTGCTGCGTTAAACTCCAAAGAGTTAAAGAAAAGAGCGGATCCAAAGAATGATAGTGGTGAAGGGTTGTTTGTAAGAGGAAGGACAGAGGTGAGAGGATCCAAGAACAGGGTAAGTCAAGATCCAAGTCAAAATTCAAAAGAAGATGCTTTGTTTGTAATTCTGAGAAACACCTTAAAAGAGACTGCCCAGAATGGAAGAAGAAGAATGGTGAGTCTAGTGCAAGCAAGAGTCAGAATAGTCATGTTGCACAAGATGATCTAGATTCATCTGATGGCTATGAAAGTTCTGATGTCTTGAGTGTTCAAGAAGGGCGTAGTAGTGATCAGTGGGTGTTAGACTCAGGGTGTTCATTTCATATGACTCCCATGAAACATTACTTCAAAGAGTTGACATATCAAGACCTTGGTGTAGTCAAGCTTGGCAATGATTATCCATGTCCAATAGTGGGTATTGGAACAGTGGAACTCGAGCTTGATAATAGGTTGAAGGTGGAGCTCAAGGGAGTAAGGTACATTCCTGATCTAAAGAAAAGTCTGTTGTCCTTAGGAACGTTTGAGAAGGAGGGTCATCATGTAGTTCTTAAAAATGGGAAGGCTAAGGTGTTAAAAGGGTCCTTAGTGGTTTTGTCTGGCACAAGGGTGACTAATAACACTTACTTGTTGAATAGTAAGATGAGTGTTAGTGCTAACTTAGCTGAAGGAACTGAAGTGTATAAAGTAAATCAGTTGTGGCACCACAGATTAGGACATATAAGTGAGCAGGGGTTAATGGAATTAAAGAAACAAGGAATTCTTGTTGATGTGAATTCGGATGGTATTGATTTTGTGAGCATTGTGTTCTTGGCAAAGCTCATAGGTTGAGGTTGTAAGAAGCAAACATAAGTCTAAAGCCATCTTAGACTATGTTCATTCTGATTTGTGGGGACCTACAAAACACAAGTCCTTAGGAGGAGCTAGTTATTTCTTGTCTATTGTTGATGATTTTTCAAGAAGAGTCTGGGTGTATGTGTTGAAACACAAGGATGAAGCCTTTGGAAAGTTCAAAGAGTGGAGGTCATTGGTTGAAACCAAAACTGGCAGGAGGGTTAAGAAACTCAGAACAGATAATGGGCTGGAGTTTTGTAATAAGTTTGATCAATATTGTAAGAAACATGGGATTGGAAGACATTTGACAGTTCCAGGAACACCCCAACAAAATGGTTTAGTAGAGAGGATGAACAGGACTTTACTAACAAGGTGAGGTGTATATTGATTAGCTCTGGTCTGCCAAAGAGTTTTTGGGGTGAAGCAGTGACAACTGCTGCTTATCTGATTAATAGATCTCCTTCAACTGCTATAGGTATGAAAACTCCTATAGAAGTGTGGTCAGGAGAAAGTCCGGATTTGAGTAATCTAAGGGTGTTTGGTACTTTGGCTTATGCACATGTAAGTCAGGGGAAACTGGATCCTAGAGCTCAAAGGTGTGTGTGTTAGGATACCCAGATGGAGTTAAAGGGCACAAGTTGTGGAGACTAGACAATGGAACTCCAAAGGTGTTTGTCAGTAGAGATGTAGTAGCTTTCAGAGAAGATGTTTTCTACAAAGATATTGTGGAAGGAAAGTTTAAGGATGATCTCAATGAATCAAAGGGTGTTGATATTGAGGTGGAGCCTATTGTGAAGGAGCCAAGTATTAGTGAAGGAGAGAACTAAATGGTTCTAGTAACACACAACATAGATCAAACATTCCTGCTGATGAGTCTAGTATTGCTAAAGATCGACCAAGGAGGCAGATTGTTCCTCCATTAAGGTTCAGAGATGGTGATAATACAAGTATGGTAGCTTTCATGGTTGCTGAGAATGAAAGTATATATGAACCTTTGTCATATGAAGATGCTGTTAGAACAGAAAACAAAGAAAAGTGGATAGAAGCAATGAATGATGAGATGGAGTCACTTTATAAGAATCAAACTTGGGAGTTGGTGGATAAACCAGTTGGTCAAAAGCTGGTAGCCTGCAAGTGGTTATATAAAGTGAAGGAGGAAGTCAATAAAGGTGATGGTCCTAGATTTAAAGCAAGGTTAGTTGCAAAGGGATTCACACAAAAGGCTGGTATTGACTATAATGAGATTTATACTCCTGTGGTGAAACATTCATCTATCCGGGTTGTTTTGAGTTTAACTGTTGTTTTAGACTTGGAGTTGCAACAATTAGATGTAAAAACTGCATTTCTACATGGGAATTTGGAAGAAAAGATTTACATGAGTCAACCTAAGGGATATGAAGTAAAAGGTAGTGAGGAAAAGGTTTGTTTGCTGAATAGATCCCTGTATGGTTTGAAGCAATCTCCTAGGCAGTGGTACAAGAGGTTTGATGACTATATCATCGAATGTGGTTTCTCAAGAAGTGCTTATGATTCTTGTGTTTATCACAAGGAGTACAACAAAGGTAAGTTCATATATCTATTGTTGTATGTGGATGATATGTTGGTAGCTTGTAGTGATCAAGGGGAGATTGATGATATTAAAAGTCAGTTGATGAAAGAGTTTGAAATGAAGGATTTAGGTGATGCTAAGAAGATTTTGGGGATGCATATACATAGAGACAGGGGTAATAAGGTGTTGAAGTTATCTCAAGAGTCTTATGTGTAGAAAGTCTTGTCGAATTATGCAATGGAGGGTTGTAAGCCTGTGAATACTCCATTGGCTGCTCATTTCAATCTTTCAAGTAAAGATTCTCCTGTTACTGATGAGGAAAGGAGATATATGGAAAGAGTTCCTTATGCAAATACAGTGGGGAGTATCATGTATTTGATGGTCTGTACAAGACCTGATCTTGGTTATGCTGCTAGTTTAGTTAGCAGGTATTTGTCTAATCCTGGAAAGAAACACTGGGAAGCTGTGAAGTGGATACTCAGGTATCTTAAGGTACTCAAGGTCATGGCTTGGTGTTTGGTTGTGCTGATAAGGATCAACAAACAAGTGATTGGTTATGTTGATTCAGATTTTGCTAAGGATTTAGACAAGAGTAGATCCATAACTGGTTATGTGTTCAAAGTTATGGGGAATGTGGTCAGCTGGAAGGCTCAATTGCAACGTGTAGTAGCTTTGTCTACTACGGAGGCAGAGTACATTGCATTAACTGAGGGAGTTAAGGAGGCAATGTGGCTGAAAGGGTTTGTTGAAGGCATGGGAGTAGACTTGTCAGATGCTGTGGTTTATTGTGATAATCAAGGTGCTGTACAGTTGTCAAAGAACAGCAGGTATCATGAAAGGACCAAGCATGTAAGGGTAAAGTTTCATTTCATCAGAGAGATAGTGAATTCTGGTGAAGTGAAGGTGGAAGGCATTGATACAAGTCTCAATCCGGCTGATGTTTTTACTAAAGTTTTACCGATTTCGAAATTTGATTTCTGCTTGAAATCTTTGGGTGTTACTTGAAGACAAATTGGCTTCAAGGTGGAGAATGTGGAAAAATGAAGTCCAATTTGTTCCTACGGAAGAATAAGTGTTCCTGCGGAAGAAGGAATTTGGTTCCTGCGGAAGGCAAATTGGTTTCCGCAGAAGGAATAGTTTGTATTGCTTCCGCAGCAATAGTATAAGGACTTCGTTGTTTCCGTAGCAATTGTGTAGGGGTGTAAAATGTAAATTCGGTTGTTTAGTTTGTTATTTCTGTTAGATTCGATTAGTATAAAAGGAATCGGTGGGATTAGAATTGAATACACTGAAATCTTCTTAATTCTAATTCTTCTGATTCTTGTAATCAATTCGATTCAATAAACGTGTATTCTTTGTATTTCTTGGGTGTTCTTGATTGTCAATTTTTGTTCCGATTTTACAACATCTAATTACTGTCAAAATTTGGTGATCGGATCAAAACTAAAGAGGAATTGATTGCACTATTATGTAACCACTTTTAAACAAAGGAATGCTACACATGAGTTTTGACCATGTGCTACTTTACAATTGACACTCATATCAATCACTAAGCACGTTCACAATCTCTTACCTTAATACAGTTTGTTCGATCATTAATCTTATTGGTTGATTAAACATTGATTAAAAATCTAATTGCATTAGTGATATCATTATGTTAAGAGTAAATTATACCAATGGTATAGATGTTTTAGTGTTGGTTCTTTCGTTTATAACTTGGGGATTTGGGTTATAGTGTTTTTCAAACGATAATATGTATGTTAAATATCAAGTAGATCATATAAAACTGTATTAATTGGTGGGGCTATTTTCTACTTGTTTGTTTTTTTTTAAATATATGGATAACATTGTCCTTTGGTATGGGTATAAATGATGCTTCAATTTTGGTTAATTAGAACCAAACTTGTTATGATTTGGTAACGGTAGGGATAAAAGTCTGTAATTTTTTTAAAAACACATAACACCATGATATAACAAAGCAATTAACTTCTTATCTTAGTTAATTTGTAATATACACACCACTTTTTCAAATGGAGTATTTGTAGTTTATAGTTTAATCGTATCATGTTTTATAATTATGTGAGTACATCCTTTTTTTCGCTTCTCTCCTATTTTAAAATAATATATATAAATTAAATTGTCGTTATTAATTATTCGAATTATACATTAAAGATTGATATCTTGTTATTTTTAATTTAAATATTAATATTTTGTCATTATTTGTATTATGTTTTATTACTAATATAAATATAAATTTATTTTCTATATTTTACAGGTTTATTATTTATTGAATAACAAATTAAGAACTTGACTTTATTTGAGATAGAATTTTATTATTATTTTTTTAATATTCATTACTAACTATATTATTTTTTATTGTTCAACTCATGTTACACAAATGTTCTAGCCTATTTTGTTTAAATAATAGTAACAAAAAGATTTCTATACCTTCTATTATTTAAAAGCATTAGTACCTTCAAAATAATTCACTATTGATGTTAATCCTATAAATTTATTTAAAAAAACATATAAAACAAAGAAGTTTTGATTTCTATTACCAGTTTCTATTATTGATGATTTTATCCTCTTTAAAAAAATCAATATTTTGAGTTCGTCTTCAGTCGTTTTACTTAAAAATGTTTAAAACCTACGTACAGTAATGCACATGGATTAATGATTTCGTAATGTCATCATACTATAAAACAAAAGCTTTGATTCATATTTAATCAAACTAATGTAGTAAAGGTATTAATAAAATCTTTTATTTTATTGATATTCATAATATTTAATAATATTATAAAAGTTGTAAGTCTATAAAAATTATTAAATTTAAGATCATTAAATTATAAATAATATAAAGTTAATAAAATGTTTGTTGATTGATCATTATTTATCAAACATAATAAATGAGTATAAATTTTTAACAAGTGATATAATTATTGTTTAATGTTGCATTTATTATGTTATCCACTATATTGTCTCATTTACGTTCATTAATTTTTTATAAATTAATAATTAGTTATGGTTTTAGGTTTGAAAATCAATTCAGCTTTTGGTAAGGACACAATTTAGCTTTTGAAGTCTGATGAAATCATAAATTATGAATACAACCGGGTTATTAATAATATCTTTTGTGATCTCGAAAAAGAGAATAAAAAGTGGGGACTTTTGAAATAAATAAGAGATTAAAGTGTAGAATAAAGAATAAAAGGCTCAAACCATGCTCGCCTCTTTTAATTTCCCTTTATATTTTAATTTAATATTGACTAATATATAAATAACATTCTATATAAATTGTTAGCTAAATAAATCTATATAATGAGAAGTACACAAATTAATTGTTTAACTTACTAATCATTTGTTATAAAGGAAAATAAAGATTTCGGTTGATTTTGTAAGAAGCCTTAAATCATGTGGTACAACTATCAACAAAAACGAATTTTCATAGGACTCGTCATAGGTTTAAATGAACATGGCCATGAATTTATTGTAATAAACTTGGAAAGTTTAATATCCAACAACTTAACTAAAAAGGAACATATTAAATATTAAATATCAAAGCAAAATAAAAATATAAAAGGGACATAAACAGAAAAAAAATAAAAATAAACAAAAAGAAGAAGGTGAGCATGGTTTGAGCTTTATAGTTTTATTGTACACCCATAAACTCTTATTTATTTCAAAAAGTGCCACTTTTTATTCTCTTTCTCGAAATCACAAAAGATGTTATTGATAACCCCAGTTGTATCCATGATCCATGATTTCATCAAACTTCAAAAGCGAAATTGTGTCTTTACCAAAAGTTGAAATGATTTTTAAAACTTAATAATACCATAATTAACTGTATAAAATCAACTTTCATTTCTGTAAAATAACTATTTCTTTTAATAATTTGTAGAGATTATTTTAGTCGTATTTTCGACTCAAATTAATGAATTTATATCAAAATAAAACAATAATCAATAGATAGATTAAGGGTCTTTAAAAATCAAAAACCGTCAAACCGATCAAATCATCCAAAATAAAACAAGTCAACTTGTTTGACATATAAACCGTACGACTCACACAATTCGACAATTTGGTCTAGAACTTTTATCAAAACCAACCAAACCGTATCACCAATCAGGTAAGACATCACATAAGATATACAGGTAAAAACATCACATAAGATATACAATTTAAAAAAATGAAATAATTCCTTTTTTATATTGAGAGAGAGAGAGAGAGAGAGAGAGAGAGAGAGAGAGAGCATGAGATGCACGTGCAAAGGGAATGGAAAAGATGTTGTGATGTGCATTTAAGTAGTTTATACTTTGAGGTTTCTTAGTTAGAGAGAGAGAGAGAGAGATGAGTAGTAGTAGCAGCAGCAGGGTGAGGTTGGCAACATTATCAGAAGAACCCATTGATGAAGATGAAGAGTACAAGCATCACAGCATATGGTACACATCATCAAAGAAAGCACAAACATGGCTCAAAACCTATTTCTCTTTGCCCAATAAACACAAACACACCAATTATCTCAACATTCTTCTAAGTGTTTTGGGTTGCCCTCTCTTTCCAGTCTCCCAACTTTCCCCTCAATCATCATTTTCTCAGGTAATATACATATATATATCTACACACATACAACATACACATATATATGTATATATTGTTGTTTCAATTTTTCAAAGAGTTTTTATTAATTTACAATTACATAATTGTTGTTTTAGTTCAGGATCATTTTAGAAACTATGATGTTCTTGCTATCAACCATAATAAAGGATGAATTTTAATGCAAAAATGCAATGGTTGAAACAAATACAAATTTTCAGTTATAAATAAAATGACAATTGTGTTATAAAAACATATAAATACTACCAAAATTATATTTTTTTATCATGAATTAGGAATCTTGATCCTCTTTTTGTGGCGATTTGTTCATTGCATTTTCTCTAGTCATGTATGTACTATGTAATGAAATATAGGGAATATGTGATGTAATGAAGCTTCTTTGTTGTTCTACTAAAGTTACTTGGTCCTTATACTAATCATAAAAGTCACTCAAGTTTTCATGTTGTTAAATTGTGTGGAACATTTCATGAGTACCTATAATTAAGCAACTCAAATGGAATAGTTATCAAACATAGGCTATTAGTAATTATTCTTTTCATATTTATCCTAAAGTAACAACTTCATGTAAAAAATTAACTACTAATCATGTTTCATGATTGTTTTATTATATTACTTAGCTTAATCATTTATTAAAGTAGTACAACAAAGGAATTGTGTTGAAACTGAATCGTTTTTTAAGTTAGAAAGAAGTTTGAGTAAATTTATTGAATAATTATTGAAATTGTGTGACTATTTTATGATTTTATCGACGAAACAAACTATATTGTATATTATAACACTAAAAGTTAGAATAAATGTACGTCTTAGGGAAAGAGATATAAACATTAGGGGACCAAAGGAAAAAAGAAATGGAACACGAGTTATCTTTTCTATTCTTTCTACCATTTTTACCACAACCTTTACACACACACTGACACACACATATCTATCTTTTTTAAATTTTAAAACAAAGAAAATGAATTATTTAGAAATATGTTAAGAAATGGATGTTAAAAGTTTGTGTAATGTCTCGATCTACCATGTCTTTAAAGAGAATAAAGTTGAATACAAGAGAAACAGAAAAGGTAGCTTTAAAGTAAGGGAAACAATATATCCTGTTACAATAAAATCTTCTAACTTTACAATAATAATATTTATTATCATTAAAAGGATCACACTAAAAAATAACAATACAGAAAATCATTTTCTTTAAAAGCAAATTTTAGGTATGGTCGGAAATGGTAAAAATATTATGTTAGAGTAAAATTGCAAGTATCAATAAATGCCATAAAGGCCCCTACAGTTTTTGTTTCCATTGTATCTGGCCACCTGTCTATTTCAATCTGTGTGCCTTCTTAAATGAACCAACATTTTTATATAAATTTTCCAACCTAACTTTCCAACAAACATTCATCTCTTCAGGAAAACAATCCAAATAAAATATAAAAAAAACAAATTAACATGTTTTTTTTAGAGAGAACCCGTTAAAAAACTTATAAATCTATCAACTGGTTAGCTAAATTCGAACCGATAGGTGTGTCATACTACCCATACCTAGTGTTTTGTAAGCCCACCGGGCAAGTGGTCCAACCAGTCAGCCTGGCTCTCGTAACTATATCAATTGTAGTATCATATGTTTCAAATATGGTCCTTTTTACATCTGGATCATAAAGGGCATAGATAATCATTAGCATTTTTTGCTGGTTATATCTAATTCACTTAAAGTTGGTTAGTCAACTTATGTTTGATCCATTGATTTGTAGTTCGTTTTTGGTTTAACCTGTCAAGCTGAACAGTCTGGTTTTCAAAACACTATGTTTCTATTTTATCTACAATATACAAATATGAGACACACTTCTTTCATAAAGTTAATTCAACTAAAGCCATAATTCATTTCTGAAGTTAACTGAAGAAGACAACACACATATCATACCACATTGTACACTGTGTTGATACTATATATGTTATTGAAAGAATCATGTTCTCCTTTATGCAAGAAAGCTTTTCAGTTTATCTAGAGCATCAAACCCGAAAATTTTCAAAAAATGTCACAAATTTAATCGAACTGAATCGTTTTTGCTAGGTCTCATCATCATCACAATACATAATACAACATTTCATAGCAGCCACTGGTTGTCGGAAATTAGAAGGAACAGTAAGAAACATGTATGTCACAGGAAAAGTAAACATGGGCATGGTGGATGAGCTCAGCTCAAACGGGTCAACAACCGTTAGTAACATCAGGGTGTCACAAAAGGGTTGTTTCGTTATGTGGCAAATGGTACCAAACAAATGGTTAATTGAGCTTGTCGTTGGCGGACACAAGGTGGTTGCTGGCAGTGATGGTAATGTTGCTTGGCGGCATACACCATGGCTCGGGTCTCATGCTGCCAAAGGAGGCGTTCGCCCTCTTCGTCGTGCTCTACAGGCAAGAACATATATGAGCATATTTTTATTAACATTTACGATTAAATTATTTAATATATAAAAAGATAAACTTGTAAACAATCGTTAAACAAAATCTATAAACACTTACAATATATATTTAAATAAAACTTAATTGAGTGGTAACCAACCTAGTTCAATAATTTAGACTTTTTAGTATCCATGAGAAATCTTATCAATGGCCCATCAAAGTTTTTCATTGATGTTATATGAAGAATGTAAAATTATTCTTATGTAGGACGCGTTCAATACATAACCAATTTTAAGTAAAGAATGATGAAAACCGCAGTACCACTTTTACATAGTGCATGATAGATATAGTGGAGAGAAAAGAGTGGTTACGCGGTTACATAACCGGCTTTTATATCACAGTCAAAGCAATACATACAAGTGTTTATGCGGTTATCACAACTCTACTTAAAATTGGTTTTGAAGTAAATAGTCCTCTCTCCCCATATAATTCTTCTATAAAGTGGTATACAGCTTTAGCAGGTGGCCCAGTTTGGTGGGTGTGGTATGTCATTTTCCAATTTCTGTAAGGTATCTCAAAATATTCTTCAACTAACTTTTCTTTTCCTAATGCTTCTCACTATCAAGGATCAAAATCACATGTATAGGATGGTCCACATGCTTATAAAGTTAACAGATTCAGTCCCTATGAATTCTCAATCATTTAATGTAAGTCACAACTTGGCCCTATGGGTCATCTTTTACTAACAAATGGGCCTCAAGAGTCGAGACCACTGAAACATAGCATAAAGATCCTTAAAGAAAAGGTAGTTGAAAAATATTGTAATAATAAATATCTATACATACATACAATATATAACAAACTTCAAATGGTATTTAGCGCACACATAAACTAATGTATACTTGAATCTCAAGCATTGGACATGTAATATGGATACACTAATATGAATCTAACATATCACAGAGTTGCAAAATTGAAAGTAATTAGTTAATCTAACATATCACAGAGTTGCAAAATTGAAAGTAATTAGTTAAGGGACAACGATGGTTAGTGAACTGTCGATTTGGATACGGTTGGAGGTTTATCATTCATGAGTAGATGTTAAGTATTAATCCTTATAATGATGACAATGGTTGGTGCAATGTAACATACAGACAAAATTGCAAGTGTACTTTTCACTTTAGCTCCTTTTTGTCTTGACAACACTGTAGTCCATTGACTCTTGGCTTCAGTCAATAAGGTCCATATTTGCAGCAAAGAACCCAAAGATGAAGCTAAATACCTAATCATGTTTAGTTGGTTAACTTCTGCTCATGTATGTAGGGCTTAGATCCTATGGCTGTGGCAGGTGTTTTCTCCGAAGCACAATACATGGGAGAAAAACGAATTGGAGACGTCGATTGCTTCGTGTTAAAAATATCAGCAGATGATGCTGACCTGGCGGAACGAAGTGACAGTACTGCAGAGATGATTAAACATGTAATGTTTGGTTATTTTAGCCAGAAAATGGGTTATTGGTGCACTTAGAGGACTCTTATTTAACTAGGGTTCAAGCACCAGGTTCATTTCCTATGTACTGGGAAACATATATGGCTACAAAAATTGTGGACTATCGGATCATTGAGGGTGTGATGATCGCGCATTCTGGCCAATCAGATGTGATAATCACGAGATTTGGAGATAACTTGAGGGCGGGCCCCATCATCACAAGGATGGAGGAGAAGTGGACCATTGATGATGTGGCATTTAATGTCCCTGGTCTCTCTATGGATTGTTTTATTCCTCCAGAAGAACTAAACAAATATTATACTGAAGAAAATCAAGATTGGACATCAGCTTTAAATGGATCAACTTCGCTATCATCATGATCAAAGTCAAGTTTATGATATCAATAAAACTGTTTTCAATCACTGCCCTCTATCTTCTTCCTATAATTTTGTAAACTGTGAATTGTTGTATATTGTTTTAAAGTTCTTAATTTGCAGTTTCCAGTTGACTTGTTAGACTCTTTGTTTCCACTGTTAACATAGTATGATAGTATCATGGTGGACACTATGCTGTTTCATATATTCTGGTAATACTGAATAGTAGCATGGATCTTGACTTTGTTTTAATTGTTTCCAGCAACTTATTCTATTTTTATTGATGTAAGTGAAATAAATAGTATGCTACCATTCAAGTTGAAAAGATGACACGCCTAAATAAAAAAGATGGACATACTTACTTGAATAGTTAAGGAAGGAAAAGTTCAAATTCAAAATTCAAATGATCGGTTTTGTAGTAGAGAGTCCAATCAGAGTCCCCAGATGCAGTTAGACCCCCACCGTCGGTGCATATAGACTCAGCACAAGGGTTGACTCGAACAGGTGACGTTTCTTTGACATCCCTATCAACTTGTACGTCATGATCAATAAAACTAGTAGACTTTAACACTTCATCGGCATCAATTTCTTCATCTGACAACAATCTACAGCAATCCAAATCTTCCTTATCACAAATACTACTAGTGAGCCCATCTTTCCAAGATACTCGCATCTCTGACACTGACACATTCTCTGAAGTTGTGTTGGAGATCCACGAGTCATGAGTACCCGAGTTTTCTTTAAGATGGTTAAAGTTGGTAAGATTAAAAGGCGAGGAAGAATCTGTCAACTCCAAACTTAACCTAGGTGGGTCCCATGGTGATGAGTTGTCATAGGGAGACAAGCTTTCACGTTGAAGAACATCGGTCACCTGATCAAGTTCAGATTCAAACTGATATTTCGGCTGAATGTCTTCTTTTAGCCAAGATAAATTCATGTGCCTTTCTAAACTTGAATCTGAGTTTGGAGTTTGCATAATATTCTCACTACCTAACGAGTCTGTAGAAAATGGAGAACATTCATTGAAATTGAATGATGAAAGTCTCTCTTCTAGTGAAACAACAGGTTCATGATTGGTGGTGGTAACAACACATTGTCCACATCCTTCTCAACATTAGATGGTGACAAATGCCAACTGACTGAAGCTTCAACAGGAGGAAAAGGAATCAAAGAGGGTCTCGATTTTGTAACAATTTTTTGTGCTGTTTTACCAACTGAAAGAATTCCCCTAGCTTTGCATTTTCTTCTATCAGTGACACCAGATACTAAGTGCCCGGCACCATAACAAGAAGAAGGTGCAGCTCCTGAAACTAGCACCGAATGACACAATTTGGATTGGATTTCAGGGGAGACAGATGGCTCAGCTGGAGGAGTTTTTGCGGTAGTGGTGCTTGAGCTTTCTGCATTAGACTTAGCAGAATTGGTACCATTTTTAACAGGCCCACATGGAATCTTGGTATTAGGAGTATGATCCACATAATCATTTTTGTTATTGACGATAAAACCAGGAAAGAGGAAGACTTCACCCTGGTTACCACGTAGCTCGTTTTGTGACCCATTCAAATCATTATTATTACAATTTTCAGATCCAGATGCTGGTTGTGCCATCCTGCAAAAACAAAGAATAATTCTTGGTCACTATAGCCACATATGTCTATACCAATCTACACACCCTAGCTCTATCAAAGGGAACAATATCATAGGCTCAGAAAAACCATTGGTGCCACAATAATCACTTGGATCGATTCTCTCACAGTAACCAACTAATACTATTGTCAACATGCCAGTTACAAATCCGATCATACTTACTATGTACTTATAGCAAAACATAGATCATGAAGATGCACTCTAATTAAAGAAACACTATAAATCTCATGGAAACCTCTTCACACCCACCGTTATAAAATATTAAAGAAACTACCCACACACTGGAGAAAAATACTGGCTAAAAACTTACAACAGTTGTATCATGTCATCGAGGCATTTCATATTTCCAAAAAGTGAATCATTGTCAATGCCATAAATATCCTAAAGACATTGTTAAATTAGGGGCTGTAAAACACCAGTGAACGAAATAGCATTGTTATATTAGCTTATGAAATGCCAAAGCAGCTATATACGGATATGTTTAGCACCCATTCTTCCTAGATCAGGTATCATTCAAATCTGTTATCAGTAACTACAGTTAAACGAGTTCATATATTCTACAGGAGCAACTTCACAATCACTTTCAAGAAATCAGTTCCATAAGCAGAGATCTGAATAAAGCACGAAATAACAGCACATGATTTTCATTCAAAATGATATAAATGGAGCTCAATTAAATGAGTTGGATTAACATTGTAAGAATATGATGACAAAAAAAGGAGATGCAACTCGGTACTTACCTGAAATTAGGGTTTCACCAGATGATGAAATTTGGGGTTTAGGGCAAAATCAAAGGGAGAGGGTGCTGGTCAACTGATGAACTATTTCAAATCCTAAAGTCCGCCATTGGACACTTTGAATCCAGTGATTTTATTTAAAGAAAAAGTAAAAGTAATCACAGTGTTTGTTTTGTATGTTGGATTTGGATTGTATGTTGGATTTGGAATCGAGCAACGGAATCAAGTCAATTATTTTAATTTTCAATAAAATTCAAATTTGTGATTTATTTTGATTTTTTAAAATGAAACTAATTCTTAGGACGTCATTGTACGCAACGTAATGAAGTATAAATTATAATCATTCCGGCTTGTTTTTAAACTAAATTTATGTTGGAATGTAATGTAATGTAAATGAAAACATATTATATTTGACTCGACATGTTTCCAAACAAACTTATGTCGAAATGTAGACAGAGCCGACTTAATGTTTTTGGAGTCCTAAAGCGAACAAAAAATATGAGGCTCTCAAGTAATGACAACCAAATAAGCAACAAATGAACCAAGTTACAATTCCTAGTTATAGTATGTAATGTAAACTAATTACTAATCAAGTAATCAGATTCAAGCAATGAGATAATGAAATAAACTAATCTAAAAACAAAAAACTAATAATCAATTCAGATGCAAAACAATTAATCAAATAACCAATTCAGAAACAAATTAATAAATCACTTCATTAAGAAACAAAAAAAAATAGAAAACTAACATGAGGGAGCAAATCAATAGTTTAATTTCAATACACAACCAAATATCCTGAATCAGATCCTCACATGAGTTTTCTCAAATCAGCTTGACACAACATGTGATTTGAAACAAATCACAAACCACTTCCCCTTTCACAAGAGCAAATCGCTGAATTAGAAACATTCAAACAAATTACAAACCTGGATCACCTGATGAAGGGAGCAATTGAGCAAATCAATAAGAAACAAAAAAAGTAAAAAACTAACATGATGAAGGGAGCAATTTGAAATCAGAAACAAATCAAAAATCGGGCAGAAGGGGTCGACGAATTGAGGCTGTTGAATACTCAAAATCTCGACTGCACTCACTGCAGAGTGCAGAGTGTAACACCCCAAATTTTAACGTAATAGTTATAAATATGCGAATTATGAAGTTTTCTTTCATATTTTGTTGAACGAGTAAGTAACGAGTAAAATAACTATTTAAAATTTTAAGTTTTTAGACTAATTTTAGTCGTAAGAGACCGTTTAAATACATTTAAATATAATATATATTATATTTAAACGTGCTCCGTTTTTAATGAAACTTAGGTCAACTCGTAGAGAAAAATAAGCTCGTCCCAATGACGTATTTGAAACTTTGTAGAACGTTATATTTTAAAAGTTATAAGAGAAAAACAAATTAAGCAGTTAAATTAATCATAATAATAAAATAATAAAACATAAAAACTTTGAATCCCTTGCTATGTGTGATTATTAATGTGTATATATCCATACCAACGATACGTGTTCAATAATTGTACGCAAAATGATTACATTATATTCGTATATAAACCGACTAAGGAGTATGAATACATTATACAACTTCAGCTTCCATAATTTGTAAACATCTTTTACTCTTCAGGTACGTATTTAAGTTTGCAATCTTTTAAGCTTAAATTATAAGATTTAGTATATTATTAAGAGTAGGATTTAAAGTCATAATCAGTGTAGGTGCTGGGTAACTTAACTTTGATTAGGTTTGGATTGATCAACCATGCTTAAACAAGGTAAATGCTATCCAAAACCATTCATGATTATAACTAGGTAGTATTTTCTTATCTAACTAGTTACTAAGACCTGCTCTAATTCTAATCAGGAACATAACTCTGAAACTGTCTATCTGTCTCAATAATACTTAAAGACCAAGGTGAGTTATCATGACTGTTTCCAAACCCTTGATAATATACTCGTTATGTCTGTACTGGTAATAATTATAATGCTTACATATATGCACGGGTCGGTAGAGGTATACAGGATCCTGATATATTTAATGAGGTGTGTCAAACTGGCTGAAAAGATGATAGGGTTCCTCGTATGCATCAGGCATATGCTCATACCTATTTGACGGCCGGGAGGGTGTGACGAACCCGCCGCGGTGGTTGTGGTAAAACCAGGGAAGGCATTGTGCCTATGGACTCAAATATTACAACCCATATTATATGCATGTCAAAGTTAATTTTATAAACTGTATAGCATGAGCTCACCAGCATTAGCTGACGTCTTTTGAGTATATGTATCACAGGTAATCCTTAAGAAAATACTTAAAAGGTGCTCAAAGATAAAAAATCTAGAAGACCAAGAAGTTTTATTTTAGTTGTTTTTAAATACTGTTATCAAATAGTAGTGTAACAAGTTGATAATATTATAGTTTGTAATAAAACATATGTTAGCTTCCGCTATAAGTTGTATCAATTGTAGACGTCCGCCCAGATCACGGGTGGGGTGTCACAGTTGGTATCAGAGTCTGAGGTTTTAGCGAATTAGGTACATTTAGTACCTAGGCTTTAACCAGGACATCATAAGGATCAAGATGACTTACTCTAATACTAGGACTTGATTTAATCAATTGTTTTAAGAATACTTAAGTATGAAAATAAAACCTTTAGGCATGCTTGATATGATTCTTGGTGGTAGGTATCAGTAAGACTTGATATGATAGGCTACTATTGTTATAATTCATAAAAGTTAGGTTATATTTTGACTATGAAGAATGATCAATTAATCTTTGATACTAGGTCAATGCAAACATGTGTAATCTCCTAAGATCTGAATCACACTAGTATATATCTGTATAAAGTGACAACCTATTTAAAATCATATATTATGGTATATAACAAGGTCATGTACTTGGGTTTTGAGTAAAATAGAACATACTGTTGAGTATGAAATGGCCATGCATGTGACATACTGCGGCTAAAATAAGAGCATAAAAATGTGTATGACATGGTTGAACTATGATAATTAAACTCATAACATATGATATGGTAAATAGTGAGGTCGTATCCTTGAGCCATAATGACCAAACTTATAGGGTATGATATTGTGTATGACGCGGTTTGTAGCTAAAAATATATTGAGTATACAATCTGATACTTCATAAAAAATAACCTATATGCTAATTTATATAAAATATCACCAAAACATTATGTCTAGAGATATAAAATAATATCTTCATTAACAACCAAAACAAGGTTTATTTAAAAACTAAAACTCTAGTCCAGAATATCAAAACCTAAGTAACTATAAAAATACAAATAGATAACCGGATAAAAAAATTGAAGTACAATTTTTTTGATAAGAAAAGTTTAATTCTTAGGTCATATGATCAATAAGACATATAGGTAGTTATACTAAGAACAAACAATTAAGAAATAAGAAACATCAAAAAATCATAAAGAATTTTGAAGATTTCTAGTTTTGAATGTTAGTAGAGGAGATGTATCCAAGTTTTTAGAATACCGATGGAAATGAAATGAATTATTAAATGAAAAATTACGATATATGATACCATTTAGGAAAAAGCAAAGTTAGTTACTTATACACTTTATAGGAAGAAAATGACTCAATCACCAAAAATTTATACATCTAGAAATAATTTTAAGATAAACCTCATAGCCTAGATTAGAATGTATAATAAAATCCTTGATGGAAAATCATAAAATAAGAAATAGATGATTGGTTGATAAAAACTATTAAGATCTAGAGGTGATAGTATCTTAAGCCTCCACAATCAGATAAGAGTTGTGAGTCTTGACAGATTACAAGATATGATACTAGAGGAAGCACATAAATCAATGTATAGAGGTTTAAGAAAATAATTAGTATTCAATGATCAAATATCAATCACAAGACGTGTAAAGATTCTTTAGTTACTATATAGTGAAACATTAGAAACTATCTGAGTAGCTACAACATTTTTAAATCTTATAATGAAAACGAAAGATGAACAACAGACTTTATTAATCTTAGATTAGGTCATAAACATGACACCATCCGACTGATAGTTGATAAAGTTACTAAATCAGTACAATCTCTATATGTCTACAGAACTATGACCTAGAAAAGTTATTCAAACCCTATAAATAGTCTCATAACATGGTGTACCTATCTAAATCATATCTAAGAAAATAGGTGTTTCGCTTAAGATTCCAACAAAGTTTCAAGAAGGAATTGAAACTTAAGTAAGTTGGAGCACCATCCCCGAACTAATGAAAAGTGAAAAAAAATAAATAATCAAACAATGAAGAACATGTTTTATGCATACGTCATTGACTTTAGTGATAGTTGAGATGATCATTTGCCGTTAACAAAAGACTATTCTAAGAGAAAATACAAGACTCTTATATGTTAGAATAAATAGGCAAAAGTTAGTTATATTGACCAGATATAATTAAAGAAATAACTATCAGGATAAAGTAAGAATGAAAAACATCAAAGATCACAAAAGACTTGTACAATTTAAACACATAAACACTTAAATTTTTGGTACAATAAAGGTGTGAATCCAAGGATCGCAATTCAGGAATTATCAGTATTAAAATAAATCAATTTAATGATCGCGGAATTATCATTAATTGACGTTTAATTGTTTGAATGATTATTATGAACACAACCACAGAAACACAATAAATGCAAAATCAATAGTTATTCAAAAGTATTTCATTAACTATAACGTAATGATTACAAAGAATAATAATGAATACTATAAACAATCGAATACAGTGTATCAAATAATGTTGATGTTGATGGGACGGCGATTAGGGTTGCACAATGGTGTAACTTGACAGCCGTAATATTGATTGATTGTGTTCTCTAAGATGTGAAACCTAGGACTCATATTTATAGATGATTTGAGTCGGTTTAGGAAACACCGGATCTCTCGGGATTTGTTGTTGGTCTTGTTGACTTGTTTGACTTCTTGGATTGATAATCACACAAGTATAATGTCTTCCGCAGGAGTCTTGCCTTCCGCAGATCTTCTGTTCTTCCGTAGGAGATTTGCTTTTCCGTAGGAATGTTGTTCTTCCGTAGATAATCCTCCTTCCGTAGGAGTCTTCACTTCATGGAACTTGATCATCCGTAGGAACTTACACTTGGTCATTTGGTCTTGTATGAAACATATCTACGGATTAACAAAATTGTTCATCCGTAGATGTTTCCTACACTTGGTCAGTTTATCAAATCCATCCCAAGAATATTGTTCTCCTGTCAAAGCACAAATCAACACACATACATATATGGGGTTAACCTATAGATTCAAATCACATATATATATATTTTGACTGTTACAAATGTTAATTACAAGACTTGATTTTCAAGTACTAAGCCTATACAAAATTGATCTAGTCCTATACAATCTAGACCTAACAATACTCCCCCTTAGGCTTAGCTCCTTGTAATCAGTCCTTCAAAACTGCTAGCTCCTTGACTCTTGATATAATTTTGTTGTAGAAGTAAGATACAGCTGCCTTTTGATCATCATACTTGTATTTGATCTCCATTTTGCTGATCTTCTTCAGAGTCTCGTAGCCAAGTCCCAGAACATCCTCTTCTGTAGTGAGAGTCTCCAATACTTGGTCATTCTTCACTACTTCAAGTTCATCTTGTTCGGAGAGGCGAAGTTCTGAGACTTCTTCATTCTGTTCCCTTCAGCAAGCCTGCATTATGTCTTCGTCGTTTGTAGGCTTTTGCATGAAGTTTGTCGATGACTTGGATCATGTGTACAAGTAGGAACAGATCATTTTGAGCTGCTTCATCACTCAGCTTCGGAAAGAATTTGTCATGAAGGTAAGAAGTGTAGCTTGGATGAAGCAACTTGATCTCCGCAGGATCAAAGATCCTGATATTTTCTGCACGTTTGTTCTCTGCATTTCTCATCAGCACCAGCTCTTTTGTCCTCTCTACATATCCCCACTCAGTGATAGGGAGTGTGTATTGAGTTCATTCAATGCGTTTGATGGCTGCTGATGTTCTGTTGTTATATCCAACCCTCTTCAGAAATTCATCATCTACTGAGTCAGAGGCATTGGACTTGGATCTTTTCTGCCCATGAGTTATTCGTTTGTGAGCATCATCATCTCTTTTAGCTCCTACGATCACATCATCTTTGAACTTGTTTCAGTTGACCCTCTGCTTGAGAAGTCCCTGCCCCTGGATGTATTGGATAATTTGTCAAGTAAGGCTTTGCAGGTCCTTTAAATCATTTTCAGGAAGGCAAAGCACTGAAAACACATCACGGAAGTATTCAACTCTTCCTGATGTCCTTTTAATCACTGCACGATCCCACTCCTGATCATATTTCCACGCCATTATTTTATTTTCTTCAGCTGAGTTGGGAGTTGTGATGTGATCAATCAACTGAATCAGAGTGGACTTCTGATCAGTGATTTCTCTGACAGTGGTACCAAGGGGCCATACTTTGCCTGGAATGACTTCCCTTGGTTCCCTGATGAGCTTATCTTTAGCTTTATGCTGATCCTTGGGTTCCACAGTGATTGGATCAGCAGATGCTTTGCTTTGTTTGTCATCAGTAGGATGAGGAGCTGTTGTTCTGAATTTTACACCTGTTTCCAGCTCCACCTTCATTACATGCTCCATCATCCTCCGCAGCTCACCAGAAGTTCTACCTTTAAGTTCATGTGGCTTGTAATTGTGACCCTGTAACCAGCAAGTCATATTGTACTTTGAAAGTTTTGCTGTGTCACAGTGGCCCAAATCTTTCTTTTTTTCTCCACAGACTGGAATGTTGTAAATGCTTCATAATCACAGTCTGGGATTATGAATCTTGCAATCTCAAATTCTTTCAGCGCTTTGGTCATCTCTGAAGTGTTCATCCTCTCAACCATGTCATACGGAAACCCATGGTTGATGAGGGTCATAAACATGCTGGAGTCAGGCCTCTCTCTAAGATATCAGCAGTTGTTAGAAGGTCATCGGCCTTTCCACCCTTATCAGCAGTGGGAGACTCCATCCTCGTTATTCTTCCCACTCTTTGTCACTTTCTTCTTCTTCTCCGGAAGATACCTTCACAGCAGATACTTCTACTGAAGGTGTAGGATCAGGAGATGGAACTTTTGATTTCTTTGGGGAGCTTTCTTCTTCTGGTTTCTTTTGTGTGGCTCCGAAGTATTTTCTTTTCGGGTGTAGGATATCAGCGGCTTAGTAGCTCTACCCGATTGTTTTTCTGGTTCAGCACTTGACTCCACTTTTGTTTTCAAATCAGAGAGCTTTCTTTTCAGGCTCTCTATTTCCAGATCCTTTTGTTTTATTAGCTCGGCCTTTTCATTTTGCTCTTGTTTCAAAGTTGCCTCCAGCTCCCGTTTTGTTTGAACAATGCATCAATAATTTCATTGTTGCATTGGGCATCTTCTCTCATCTTTTCAAACTGGCATCCTTCTTTGTTAGTTCTTCATCCTTTTCTTGGATGACTCCGTACAGCTCCACAATTCTTTGTTTTCTCTTGTTGGATTTAAGCACCAACTTGTTATATTTTGCAACCAGAAAGCTTTTGCTTACAGGATGTCACTGTCACTTAAGTCATCTTCATTGTAAGCAGTGACATCCTGAGCAGAAGCTTGAGTCTCCCCGGGTTCATCAGCAGGTATTGGCTCGGTATGAGCTGATGAAGGTTGTTCATCTGTGTGAGTTGGAGAGAAAGGAACAGTGCTGGCTTCAGATAGTAATTCGGTGTCTCCTGAGTGTACAGAGTGTACAGACTCAGTCACCTCAAGTGGTTCAGTCTCAGCACTTTCCGGTGATTGGGGTTTTGGGGATTCTGGTGGTGGTTGTATGGGTGATTGGATTTGGAGTGGAGAGAATGGTTGAGTGTGATGAGATGAAGATGATGATATCAGAACAGGTGATTGGTGTGGTTGAATTGGCGAGATTGGTTGGGTGTTAAGGCTTGATGGTGATTGTGGTTGTTGAGTGGATGATTGGCTGGATGATGCATGTTGTAGTGGTGGTGTTTGGATTGGTGATTGTTGTTGGTGTTGTGGTGTTTGGTGTGGTGAGTGAGAAGATTGAGCAGAATCAGCAGATGATTCTGCTTCATCTGCCCATGCCAACTCTTGTGGCAGATCAGCTTGTGGATCAATAACATGAGCAAACATAGGCATGTCAGGACCCTCATATTTTCCACTAAGTTTATTCAGCACCGATTTGTTCAGGTGAGCTTGAACAAACACTTCTCCAACCCTGTTCAAGCTTGGGAGCTCTGAGTTAATCACCAATTGCAGGAATCTGGGGAACATGTACATCTTCTCATTCTTTTGTATTTACTTGCTCGCACAAACAATTGAAGATGTATCTTGCATAATTGTAGATTCTTCCCTCGAACACCCCAATAATTCCTGATGAGATGTGTCGAGAAAATCTGTCTAACCCCGACTTCCTGTTAGACATGCACTTCAGTAGGTGTGACATAAGAACCTGTACGGTTTGCACAGCCTACCCTTCTTGATTTCTCCTTTTTCATAATCACCATCGTACCCCATGAGATTGAATACTTTTTCATGTATTCATTCTCGAAAACGTCCGGGTGACCTATCTCTCTATCTCCGAGTTCCAAACATCTTCGTAAGGTGCTTTCATTCACTCGAAGACGCTGACCCAAGACTTCAGCCACTATCACTTCCTCATCGTTTTGTTCTTCCACTCGAGCTGAATTCCAAAATCCGATTATGTGCGACTGATGGATCACAGGCTCAGCCGTCAAGGCGTAGAAGAGCCTGGATCGTCGGAGATATCTGATGATATCTCGACATCCTTCCGCTGCTGGATCATCAGCGTTCAAGTATGCGCACACATTATGCTCCTTAGCAAATCTATTTGCCATCTGCAAAGAAAATCAAGTTAGAAACCACGCAGTTGAATCGTTTGAATGACAATAATCGATTAACCAGTTCCGTATTGATGTTTACGACATGATTTACCTTTGCAGTATCAGTAATCGGTTACTGGATAATGTTGATTTTTTGAAATTTTGAAAAAGAGGGAAATGGGCGAATTTCTAGGTTAATCTGAAAAAGGCTCTGTAAAAGTTATAAATGAATTTCAGGTCAGAAACCTTATTTATAGTCGAACATATTAACATCTTTTATTAATTATGTTGGGCTCACATTATGTTGGGCCCACTTTCATTTATTCCTATGTTGTGCCCACTTCATTTATTCCTTTCCCTATTCCAAGTGTTTAGTGTGCATTATTTCTTCCGCAGAACATCTGCGGAACCTTGACATCTGCGGATGTCAACATCTGCGGATGTCAACATCTGCGGAACTTTACATTGGATGTAAGTTCAAATAATGCATTTGTTTTGTTTTGCTTGTTTTGCTGCTGAATCAGAGCACATAATACTTCTACGGATGAGCGGTATTACTGTGACTTCTGCGGATGCAGAAATTTCACTGTTACTTCTACGGATGAAAGTATTACTGAAACTTCTGCGGATGCAGAAATTTCACTGTTACTTCTACGGATGAGAAGTATTACTGAAACTTCTGCGGATGCAGAAATTTCACTGTTACTTCTACGGATGAGAAGTATTACTGAAACTTCTGCGGAAATTAAAGTTTTGAGAACTTTAAATGTATGATATCTACATAGTAGAATCAAATATTGATGTTGGACATTGTTGACTTTATTTCCATGGCAATTAGTACAGGGAAGCAAGTTTCCTGTATCCTGTATTCAAGTTAGTGCTCAAGTTCCAATTCCTTCAAAATAATTCAGATCAATTATCAGCTTTTATTGTTTGTTTTTCATGCATGAACTACTCCCCCTAAATTGTGATTAATGTGAAACTGTTGCATTCATCATAAATTTAAGTTGTGAACAGGCATGACAGGCTTATGACATTCTAAATGAGAGAAATTCTGTTGAAATAACAATTAAGCATCTGTGAAACAGGTACATGCATGCATATATATATAGAGGGATCATACTATAAATTGGCTTCTGCTGATGTTGTTAGTTGATTCAACACATATCTGATTGCAAGTATATAAATCCACTTAAATTCAAACATGAGTGTTGTATCAACTAGGCATGCAATTTATCATGTTGTGAAGTTTGTTAATCAGTAGCAATCATGAGTCCCACATTCAATTATCGTTAGAGTATGTCTTCCGTAGATGAGGCAAATCACTACATTCCACACTTAATGACTATGTACATTAAGTTATAAGTTCTATCTTGAGACAATGTTCAGTCTCATGAATGCTTTGATGTGATAGCTCTTGAGCTTGATGTTCAATGGATCACAAGTGATTCCTTTTTAGAGCTGAAATATGATCTTCATAGTCACCAGGTCTTTACTTTCGTAAAACAGAGGTGAACTTTAACCCAGGTCTTTGTTGACACAAAACAGAGGGAGAATGAAGATCACACTTGTTAATCACATTCCCAGGTCTTTGTTCACACAAAACAGAGGGAATATGACTTTGCAAAGATAGAATATTATAAAGTATTTTACATAGTGTGCTTGTGTAAGTGATTTGATCACAGCAGGAGAGAACATACCTTCATGATTCTCAAATGGAATCCTCACAGACAGTTACCTCATGTTTTAGTTTGGCATGCTCTTAGCTTTGTTTCCACTCAAGTTGAACCTACTCACATATCAGTATGATATAAGTCAGATTGAGTGTTTGTTTAATAGCCAAGTATAGTCTACTATCATTTCCCATATATAATGCATGTATAGATGTTCTAACAGACACTTAAGTTATCCTCAACGATTACTCTTCACAAAGTCAATCATATGCTTTTGTTGATTTATTCTAAGTTAATCATCCCTAAAGATTCTATCAGAAAATTGAATCTAACAGAATCAAATGCTTTAGTAAACAAATCAGCAAGCTGATTGGTTGTGTCTACTTTGACTAACTTGATTAGACCCTTTTCAGAGCAATCTCTCAGAAAATGGTATCTGATTTCTATATGTTTGGTTTTACTATGTTGAACTGGGTTAGCAGTTATAAACATAGCAGCTGAATTATCAATATGAATTGGTGTATGAAGGAAATTGTAACCATAATCAAGTAATTGGTTTTGCAACCAAAGTACTTGAGAGCAACCTGCTGAAGCAGCTATGTACTCTGCTTCAGCCGTGGATACAGATACATTTGTTTGCTTCTTGCACTGCCATGAAACAAGTCTTGGTCCTAAAAATTGACATCCACCAGTTGTGGATTTTCTGTTGTTGTTGCACCCTCCATAGTCACTATCTGAGTATGAGTAGAGGCTAAAGTCTCCATCTTTGGGATACCAAAGTCCCAATGCAGGTTTGCCTTTCAGATATCTGAAAATTCTCTTTACAGCATTCAAATGTGACTCCTTTGGGTCTGATTGATACCTGGCACAAACACAAACAGCAAACATTATGTCAGGTCTACTGGCAGTTAGATACATTAAAGAACCGATCATAGATCTGTACAATCTTTGATCTACGGATTTGCCAGCAGGGTCAGGCACAATCTTGTCTATTGTTGATGCTGGTGTCTTGCATGAAGTGGAATCAGCTAGATTGTACTTCTTCAAAATTTGATGAATGTACTTTTCTTGATTGATGAAAATGCCATCTGGTTTCTGATGAACTTGTAAGCCAAGGAAGAATGTCAATTCTCCCATGGAGCTCATCTGAAATTCAGATTTCATTAAGTCTTCAAAGCTTTGACACAGCTTCTTATTGGTGGATCCAAATATGATGTCATCAACATATATTTGAACAACCAAAAGATCTTGATGCTCTTGTTTGAGGAAGAGTGTCTGATCAATAGTTCCTCTCTTGTACCCATTCTTCAGCAGGAAGGATGATAGTGTATCATACCACTTTCTGGGTGCTTGATGAAGACCATACAAGGCTTTGTCAAGCTTGTATACTCTATGTGGATAATCAGGGTCTTCAAAACCAGGGGGTTGTGCCACATAGACTTCTTCATCAATTTTCCCATAAAGGAAAGCACACTTGACATCCATCTGATAGACTGTGAACTTCTTGAATGCTGCATAGGCTAGGAAGACTCGTATAGCTTCAATCCTTGCAACTGGGGCAAAGACTTCATCATAGTCTATTCCTTCTTCCTGAGTGTATCCCTGTGCAATGAGTCTGGCCTTGTTTCTTACTATGATACCTCTGTCATCCAGCTTGTTCTTGAAAAGCCATCTTGTGCCAATTGGATGTTGACCTGAAGGCAAATCGACAAGAGTCCACACTTTCTGTTTTCTAAATTGTTGCAACTCTTCTTGCATGGCCTCAATCCAGCTGTTGTCTTTCAGTGCAGCTGTGATGTTTGCAGGGACTGTTTGAGATAAAAAGCAGGTGAACAAACAAATGTTTGCCACACCTCCTTTGCTCCTTGTGGTTCTGGCATGCAGGTCCCCAATGATGTTGTCTGTTGGATGAGATTTGTGTACTCTGCTTGTTGAAACAGCATCAACTTGAACTGTGGAGTCTAAGTTTGAGAAGCCCATTGAAGCAGATGGTGTTGCTGAGAAGTTGAGTCGATGAAATAATCAAAAGACTCATGGTCGTTAGGATCACTGGTGTTTGATTGGCTGCTTTGTCTTCTTCCGCAGGAAGTTCTACGGAAGCAGTATTTTGTTCTTTCGCAGGAAGTTCTACGGAAGCAGTATTTTGTTCTTCCGCAGGAAGATCTACGGAAGCAGTATTTTGTACTTCCGTAGGAGTTACATCATCCACGGATGAACAATGTTGGTCAGCTGGTAATGGTGGTTGGATGACTACCTCTTCATTTCTAGCATCAGTAGTAACATCTACGGATGAGGGAACATCTGCTGATGAATTTACATGTGCTGGGGATGAAGAGTTTGCTTCTCCAGAAATAGCTTCATGCTGCTGACTTGATCTTTGCTGTGGTTCAGGTGGCACATGTGCTCTTGGTGGATCAGCTGTTAAAGGCACTTCATTCACACTTGGGGGCACAAAGGGATAACATGTATCCGCAGCACCTGCATTGATCAAATAACCAGTGTTAAATGATTCTGTTAATGCATCTATATCAAATAACCAAGATGATCCTTTTACATTGGTAGTAAACATGGATTCATCAAAAGAAACATTGGGAGTTTCTTCAACTATGTTATGTTCTGGAATGTACACCCTATGATTTAGAAGTGGATGAATATCCAACAAAGAAACCATCATAGGCTTTTTCAGAAAATTTTCCCAATTGTTCTTTAGTATTTAAAACAGACACATGACACCCAAAAGCTCTAAGATATCCTATAAAAGGCTTTCTTTTAAATAAGAGTTCATAAGGTGTTTTATTATGTTCTTTGACTATCAATGTTCTATTTTGAACATTGCAAGCTGTATTCACAGCTTCTGCCCAGAATGTAATGGGCAACTGAGAATCAGCTAGCATTGTTCTGGCTGCTTCTATCAGTGTTCTATTTCGCCTTTCAGCCACTCCATTTTGTTGTGGAGTTCTTGGGGCACTGAATTGTCTAGCTATTCCTTTAGTCCTGCAAAAAGAATCCAAATCAGCATTAACAAATTCAGTTCCATTGTCACTCCTAAAAATTTTAACTTTTAAATCAAGTTGATTCTCAATCTTGATTACAAAGTCCATTAATGTTTCAGATGTTTCACTTTTATGTTTTAAGAAAAAGACCCATGTAAATCTAGTGAAATCATCAACTATCACCAAACAATATTGCCTTTTTCCAATGCTCAGCACATTGGTTGGACCAAAGAGATCCATGTGAAGCAATTTGAGTGGTGTAGTGTTTGTGTTGATTGTTTTGGATTTGTGAGACACTCTGTGTTGTTTTCCTTTATAACATGAAGAACAGTGATTAGAACAATGAAATTCTTTCTTTGGTAATCCAATGACTAAGTCATTTTTCACCAATTTATTCATGTTCTTCATGTTGGAATGGACAAGCCTTCTATGCCACAATTGAGATTCATCTTCGGAAGATTTGGACAGCAGGCATGTCTCATGATTTGTGAGTGTTGTGTTGTTCATATCCAATATATATGTGTTGCCTTTTCTTGATGCTTTAAGAAGTATCCAGTCTTCTGGAACTGTAAAACCTGGCTTAAGAATGTAACAGTTAGTGTTATCAAATAGTGTTAAATAATTTTGATCACAAATTTGGGAAACACTAAGTAAATTATACTGCAAATTTTCACAGTAATTTACTTTTTCAAATGTTAAAACACCATTAGTTACCATTCCTCACCAACAATTTTACCTCCCTTCTTATCCCCACCAAATGCCACATAAGAGGCATGTTTATGTTTGAAGTCATGGAGAAGTGCACAGTTGCCTGTCATATGTCTGGAACAACCACTGTCAACATACCACTTGTTGTCAGCTCTCCATAATTGTTTCTGCACACAAAAAGAAAACTAATTAGAATTGACAACCCAAGGCTTAATTGTCTTGGATTTGCCAGTTGTGTCAACAATAGTTACTCCTTCATGAATTAATCGTGAAGTTTCAGTATTAGTTGTGTCTTTTTGATCTGATGTTTGTGAGGATGATTCTGTTGAAGATGATTCGGGTTTCTGAGTGTCTTCATGCTTATCCGAGTCTTTCTTCAACTTAGCTTGTTTTGGTTGGTATCTTAACTTTGAAGAAGATCCTGTAGTCTTGAAGGTTTCTTTATCTTTCTGTTTTGATTGGGACACAGGAGTTCCTTTATCAAAGTTGTCAAAGAAATCATCAACAGCTTCCGGTTGTTTATCAGACAAATCCACCTTTTTATGAGGTGTCTTAGCCTGTGTTGGCATTTTCTTCTTCACAGTCTTGTCAGCAACAGATGATCTTTTCTTTGAATTTTGTTTTTCCTTCTCAGGCTTTGTCTCTTTGTCACTTTCTGAGTCTGATGATGTACCTTGTGATTTCTTGTTGCTCTTTTTCTTGTTCTTCTTATTAAAATAACATTCCTGAGTGGAATGGTTATTTTTGTCACATATGGCACAATGTTTGTTGAAGAAACAGTCATCAGTCATGTGATTGTTCATGTTGCAAATGGAACAGTAACTACTGAAGTAGCATTCATCAGTGCTGTGATTCTTCATATCACACCATTTGCAATATTTCTCAGAATTTTCTTCTTCAGCCTTCTTTTTGGTCTTTTTCTGACTAGCTGAGCCATCAGTTGATTTCTTCTTGGGTTCATCAGCTGGTAATTCTTCATGTTTATTTGTGGATGGCTTCTGTTGTTTGACATTTAGCTTTTTGTGAGCATGTTTGATGTTTTCCCTTTTTATCTCATCCACAGTATCAGTATCTTTCTTCCGTTGTTTTTCTGCGGAATCATTAGTCTTTGTCTTCCGCAGATGATCTACGGACTTGGCAGTTTTTGCTTTCCGCAGATGTTCTACGGATTCCTCAGTCTGTTCTTTCCGAGGATTCTTGTTTGAATATTTCTTACCTTTATCAGATGACAAAGGTGATTTTGTGCTTGATCCGCAGCTGTCGATCTTGGGAAGATGCAGTTCTTGTAATCCTTCATTAAGTTCAGCAATCCTCTTACAAATGGTCTTCAGCATGTTCCGTTGCTTTGGCGGATATTGCAGCTTTGATTCTTCAAGGACTCGTGGAAGACCAGGTTCAACTTGAACATTCTTACCAATGTTCAGTTGAACATTATCATGTTCATCAGAATCATCCAGGTCATCATAGTTATCAAAATCTGATTCATTATGTTTAATTGACTCTGATTCAGTTGATTCAGTTTCACTCATCTCAGCTTTATTGTTGTTTATTTGACTATCTTTTATGTCAAAGTTGGTGCTTTGCACAAAATGATTTGACAAGTTGTTAGTCATTGTTTCAGGTAAAGGTGTGTAGTTATTATTAATAGGTGGTGCCACTGCATTATAACCCAACCCTGACCTGTTCTTTGATTCAATATGAGAATTGAGTAACTTCTCATATTGCTGAGATGATAATTGAAACTTCTGAAGTTTCACTTCAGTAGATGCATGATCAGCCATGGATTTTGTTAAGGAAGTGGTCAGATGCTCAACTTGGGCTTTTAGGCTGTAGTTTTCAGAAACATATTTTTCTAAATCTTTTTGTAAAGAGTTTATTTTGATTTGATATAGTTTCTGTTCTCTTAAGTGTGATTCATTTAAAACCATAGTTTCTTTTACTTTATCAGCCAGTTGTTGAGCATGGACTCTATATCTTTCAACTTCCTCAACACAAGTTGATGAACATAACCTCTCTTTTACCTCTTTGGCCATTGGAGGAACTTTGTTTTCCATATGTGCCATCAGTGCTTGATTCTCCTCTATCACTTCCTTCTCATACAAACTCCAGTCACAAGTTCCATCCTGAAGTATGATCAGCCCTGTCTCTTTAGAGTTACTTGGTCCTGCTGATGTATTTGTGGCTGGTGGGGATGTGAGCTGAGGTTGTCTATGCAGAGATCTTTGAGAGGTTGGCTGCTGATTTTGTTGCTGCTGCTGCTGATACTGTGGAGTTGATTGTTGGTTGCATTCTCTAGAAAAGTGACCATAGAGATTGCACTTATAACATCTGACTTTAGACTTATCCACTCCAATCTTCGATGTTTTGCTAGCTGCTGCCAGATTTTGTTTCTTCGAAGATATTGCTTGGCTCTGTAGGCAATCATAGCCATCTGCCATTGTAGATCCATCTCTTCGACTACATCCGGAGGGAGTTCCTCCAAGTCTTGCTGACAGATGTTTGCTGCTGTAAGGGAACTGCCAAGATATGCTTGAAAGCTTGAGCTGAAAGCTGCAAAGGCTGCTTTTTGTTCTTCAGAATCCAATATCACAGTGATTGGTTCTGAGTTGGCTGTTGCTGATGTCTCTCTTTTCTCTGTAGCTTTCCCTTTTTCCTTTTGAGTTTTACTTTGAGATGACTTCTTAGTGGGTTTAGATGCATAGAAGCTTACTTCTTCTTCATTGTCACTCAGAGCACAAGAGTCATCATCTTCATTATTAGATATAAATGCACTACCAGCATTCTTTGTTTCCTTGAAGTGATAAGGTGAGACATGAGTTCTCACACTCTTGTTTCTTGATTGTTCATCCAGTTCAAGTGCTTCAACCTTGGCAACTAGTGTATCTAGACCAGTTGTCTTCAGATCTATGGTGTTTTTGAACATGGAGACTGTTTGCTTCCAACTTTCAGGCAAAGTATGGAGCATCTTCTTGTTCAGTTCCTCAGTTGTGTATTTTAACTCCAAGATGTTCATCTCAGTGACGAGTTGCATGAATCTATGGAGTTGCTGAGGAATTGACTCACCCTCAATATGATGAAAAGTTTCATACTGTGATCTAAGGGTGTCTTTCCTTATGCTTCTGATTTCATCACTCCCTTCACAGAGAGTGTGAAGTATCTTCCATAGGGAATTTGCTGTTTTATAGTTCTCGCACCTTATCAAGATTTCTTCAGGTAAAGCCATACTAAGCAAGCTGTATGCTTTAATATCGACTTTAACCTTCTTGACATCATCAGGTGGCAAGTCCTTAGTGCTGATTGGCTGGTTTTTGTCATTATAATCCGGCCCAAGAGTGGGTGGAATATAAGGACCTTGTGTGATGGACTCCCACAAGTCAGAATCAGTGTAGTTCACATGATTTCTGAACTTGATCTTTCAGGATTTAAAATCAGCTTTTGTTTCTAACTTTGGTGGTTGATAAGATCCTCCTCCAAAGTACTCATGTTTAACTGCAAAACAAGATTTAAAATTTAAGTGCTTGAATTGACAAATCTATCAAAGACGCAGATCTAGTATTCAATGGATTTGAATATAGATCTAAATCAAACAAGCAATAAGAGAATGCTTGCTGAAAGACAAGTCGTTGATTTAATTGTTTGAAAATCAATTAAACAATTTTAATACTGATAGATCAATTGATCTAGATCAATGAGCACCAATTGCTCTGATACCACCTGTGAATCCAAGGATCGCAATTCAGGAATTATCAGTATTAAAATAAATCAATTTAATGATCGCGGAATTATCATTAATTGACGTTTAATTGTTTGAATGATTAATTATGAACACAACCACAGAAACACAATAAATGCAAAATCAATAGTTATTCAAAAGTATTTCATTAACTATAACGTAATGATTACAAAAGAATAATAATGAATACTATAAACAATCGAATACAGTGTATCAAATAATGTTGATGTTGATGGGACGGCGATTAGGGTTGCACAATGGTGTAACTTGACAGCCGTAATATTGATTGATTGTGTTCTCTAAGATGTGAAACCTAGGACTCATATTTATAGATGATTTGAGTCGGTTTAGGAAACACCGGATCTCTCGGGATTTGTTGTTGGTCTTGTTGACTTGTTTGACTTCTTGGGATTGATAATCACACAAGTATAATGGTCTTCCGCAGGAGTCTTGCCTTCCGCAGATCTTCTGTTCTTCCGTAGGAGATTTGCTTTTCCGTAGGAATGTTGTTCTTCCGTAGATAATCCTCCTTCCGTAGGAGTCTTCACTTCATGGAACTTGATCATCCGTAGGAACTTACACTTGGTCATTTGGTCTTGTATGAAACATATCTACGGATTAACAAAATTGTTCATCCGTAGATGTTTCCTACACTTGGTCAGTTTTATCAAATCCATCCCAAGAATATTGTTTCTCCTGTCAAAGCACAAATCAACACACATACATATATGGGGTTAACCTATAGATTCAAATCACATATATATATATTTTGACTGTTACAAATGTTAATTACAAGACTTGATTTTCAAGTACTAAGCCTATACAAAATTGATCTAGTCCTATACAATCTAGACCTAACAAAAGGTATCGCCTTCAAAAGAAACAAGATAAGGAAAAAAAAAAGAAAGAAAGCTAAAGCCTTAATACATTGTACTGTTTGAGATAACGACTAAGGTTAGACCAGTGATATTAACTAAAGGTTCCGAAAAGTTAAGTTGAAAACATGATACAGCTTATGTATCAAACTTAAGTAAGTGCCTAAAGTATGAAATATAACAAATACCACTCGGCGATTTGCATATAAGTGAAACGTTGTAATTCGTTAAAGAACCATTACAAATTAAAAGCATATAAGTACAGAAGTTTAGTAGAAAACGACTTCACTGGCCAAGGTCAATTGAAATGCATATAAATGACACGACTATACATGATAGAACATGAAATGAAATAAAAGCACTCTCACCTCTTTAAGTAAAAAAAAATTTCAAGGACGAAATTTCTGTAAGGAGGAGAGAATGTAACACCCCAAATTTTAATGTAATAGATATAAATATGTGAATTATGAAGTTTTCTTTCATATATTGTTGAACGAGTAAGTAACGAGTAAAATAACTATTTAAAATTTTAAGTTTTTAGACTAATTTTAGTCGTAAGAGACCGTTTAAATATATTTAAATATAATAATATATAATATTTAAACGTGCGCTCCGTTTTTAATGAAACTTAGGTCAACTCGTAGAGAAAAATTAACTCGTCCCAATGATGTATTCGAAACTTTGTAGAACGTTATATTTTAAAAGTTATAAGAGAAAAACAAATTAAGCAGCTAAATTAATCATAATAATAAAATAATAAAACAATATTATATTAAAAACTTTGAATCACTTGCTACGTATGATTCATTAATGTATATATATCCATACCAACGATACGTGTTCAATAATTGTACGCAAAATGATTACATTCTATTCATATATAAACCGACTTAGGAGTATGAATACACTATACAACTTGTAACACCCGGAAATTTCTTTGAAGGCAACGAAAATAGAAAAGAAATAAAGCCCAAAGTCGAGGGACCAAACTTGTCAAACGGAAAGAAAATTGGATGAGTGGGGGTATAAAAGGGGGAGGGCAGCCCACACCCTCCCCATTCTTGCCAAAAACTCAGCCAAGGGAGAAGAGAAGAAGAGAGAAAAAAGGGAGAAAAGCTTGGTTCGGGTGGATTCGAGCGTGAAAATCGAAGTGTAGTGGGTCAAATCGAAGCTCTACTCGACGGGATTGTTTGTCTGAGTTCTAGGACCCCTCTTTTACACGTTTTTGAATGATTTTAGGGCTATTTGAAAATCGTTTTTGGGTATTTTGGGTGTAAACCCTTTTGTGTATGTATGTGTATGTGTATGATTCGTTTGGGTCTTGATTTCGGGCTTGGTTGTGCTTGACTGGTGTCGTGGTATGCTTCCCTAAGGTTTAGAATGGCTGATTTGAGCTTAAAAGTGGTTTGAAAGAGTTTGGAGGTCGAACTTGGCAGCTGCAGTTCAGGATGAACTGCATTCTGCACCCAGCTAGGGCTATGCGACTGGAGGTCCATGCGTTCGAATGGCATGCGACTGGGTCCATACGCATAAAAGGAGTGCGATTGAGGTTCATACGCACGAAAGGTGTGCGACTGAGGGCCATTCGCGTAAAGGTCATGCGACTGAGGTCCATACACCCGGATGTCATACGACTGAGGTTCATTCGCATGGGAAACATTCGATTGGAGGCTATGCGACTGGAGGTCCATTCGCCTGAGTGTTCTCATTGAATGGAAGACCATGCGACCGAATAGGGTCCATACGCCCGAATGACCATAGTATTGTCTGACTTTCGGGAAAGTGCGGACGTATGCTCGGACCTTTGGGGTTGTAGATGATGTGATGGGCATGGATGATGTAAGATTATTTATGATGATGAGCTGATGATGATGATGATGAGATGCATGATGATGTGTGATGCCGTATAGTATTATATGATGTGATGCGCGTGATTCGTGTGATGTTTGATGTTGTGTGATTGTGCATGTTGTATGTTATGCATGATGTATGTTATGGGTATGCGATGCTGCCTTGTGTGATTGATGTTGTATGTTGTTATGTTCCTTATTATTATGTATGATTGTCTTCCCGTGGTTGCGATGAACGTTAATGAATGTAATGAAAGTATTACGTAACATAAAGTGGAAGATAATGAAAAGAGGAACGTGATGAATGAATGCAAGCATGAACGAATGAATGAGAGTAAGGATGGCTTGCAAGAGAAACAAAGGAGGTTCACAACTCATTGAGAGTTGTTAGCTGAACTGTGTGTGTATTATAGCGTGCGATCTTGGCTAACTCATAAGGGAACATAGACACAGTAGGGGGTTCAGTTTGGTAACTGCTCCGATACATGCGATGTGGTATTTACTGTGTGCTATGTAGCGTGCGATTTTGGCTACCTCATGGGGTTATATAGCGTGCGATTTTGGCTAACCCATGAGATGGCGTGCGATTCTGGCTAAACCCTACGAGTTCTCACACACACAGGGGGAGTCGGTCTTAGTGACCACTCCATTGGTGCGATTTGTGCGATATGTACGATGGATATCATAATGGATCATAGACACAGTAGGGAGTTCAGTTTCGGTAACTGCTCCGATACGTGCGATGTGGTATTTACTGTGTGCTATGTAGCGTGCGATTTTGGCTACCTCATGTGGGTTATGTAGCGTGCGATTTTGGCTAACCCATGAGATGGCGTGCGATTCTGGCTAAACCCTACGAGTTCTCACACACACAGGAGGAGTCTGTCCTAGTGACCACTCCGTTGTTGCGCTTTGTGCGATATGTACTATGGGTACGAAGATGCGAATGTGCGATTTGCGCGAAAAGTACGATATGTATGAAACGAACGAACAGAAGAATGATGTTATGAATGAATGAAGTAGATGATAAAGTAACGTGTGATGATTAATGAATGAAAGAATGTAACGAATGTAATGGAAGATAATAATTATATTATCTATGTGTATGTATGTTGAGTGATCGCTTACGAAAGTAACGAATGGTTTTATAAAGGAAGTAAGTATGTTTTATTTTAAAACTAGAACTCACTCAGCAACGCTGACTTTGATGTGTTTCCAGTTGGCAGGTATGTTGCTGAAGATGGCACGGGGAGACTACTCAGTTCTTATAGGATGGCATCCATTGTTATAATGTTTTTGTAAGGAAATGTAAAAATGTATTTTGTAATTCGATAACGGCGTATTGTTTTGCAAAAGCTATTATGTTTAAACGAAATGTATGTTTAAATGTTTCCGCTGCAACGCTTTTATGTAAGAAGATGAAAATATATGTTTATGTGCGATGATTGACCAGCTGTAAGCGTCCGGGAACGGGCCCTTACATAACTTCAGCTTTCATAATTTGTAAACATCTTTACTCTTCAGGTACGTATTTAAGTTTGCAATCTTTTAAGCTTAAATTAAAGATTTAGTATTATTAAGAGTAGGATTTAAAGTCATAATCAGTGTAGGTGTTGGGTAGCTTAACTTTGATTAGGCATGGATTGATCAACCATGCTTAAACAAGGTAAATGCTATCCAAACCAATCATGATTATAACTAGGTAGTATTTTCTTATTTAACTAGTTGCTAAGACTTGCTCTAATTCTAACCAGGAACATAACTCTGAAACTGTCTATCTGTCTTAATAATACTTAAAGACCAAGGTGAGTTATCATGACTGTTTCCAAACCCTTGATAATATACTCGTTCTGTCTGTACTGGTAATAATTATAATGCTTACATATATGCACGGGTCGGTAGGTAGGATTCTGATATATTTAATGAGGTGTGTCAAACTGGCTGAAAAGAGGATAGGGTTCCTCATATGCATCAGGCACATGCTCATACCTATTTGACGGCCGGGAGGGTGTGACGAACCCGCCGCCGGTGATTGTGGTAAAACCAGGGAAGGCGCTGTGCCTATGGACCCAAATATCACAACCCATATTGTATGCATGTCAAAGTTAATTTTATAAAATATATAGCATGAGCTCACCAGCATTAGCTGACGTCTTTTGAGTATATGTATCACAGGTAATCCCTAAGAAAATACTTAAAAGGTGCTCAAAGATAAAGAATCTAGAAGACCAAGAAGTTTTGTTTTAGTTGTTTTTAAATATTGTTATAAAATAGTAGTGTAACAAGTTGATGATGTTATAGTTTGTAATAAAACATATGTTAGCTTCCGCTGTAAGTTGTATCAATTGTAGTTGTGAAGATCGATCGCTCATTGGGGATTTTGATTTTGGGGGCGTTTGACTGTTTGAGGTCTGAGGAATGATGATGAACGTCGATTACCGATGGAAGTTTGGAACATATGTCTGACTTGGGCCTTGGGGTTTGGAGGTTTGGGTCAAAATGGAGGCCCTATATTGGTGGGAGGCCCAAAGCCCTAGCTTGGGCCCACAATACTATTGGGCCGGCCCTGAATGTAGATAAACTCAATACGCACATAAAAGAAGCACACAAATGTTTTATTAATTGACCAAACTCATTTCTAAAAACATTTACTTACATACGTTGACGTAAGTCGAAACGTATCACACTTTAAAATGTATATAAAAATAAGCACGGAAATATTTATATCTAACCTAAGTTTTTTACGAATACGTCCAGTCGTACACGAGCTCGATTTTTTACTGACAACGTAACAAAAAAATATGAACATAAAAATTTATTTTTTACCAACACATACACAAAAAGAATTTTACTTGTTCCAGTTCTCGAAATCAAAATTTACTTGTTAGTAATAATAATAACAATAAGTTGATGATTACATGTGAATACTAAAAAAAAGGAAAAAAAACGATGACCTTTATAATGTTATAAACAAAGATAACCAACCAACTCAACAGACAAACTTTTTCTGTTTATTACAGAATATAAATTATAGAGTAAAATGTTATTTTCGTCCCTAGTGTTTTGTTGAATTTGTCATTTCAATCCAAATTTTTTTTACCATTTCAGTCACTATAGTTTACCAAATGTTGTCATTTGCATCCACTCAACTAACTCCGTTAAATTAAGGTATAGTAATTATTCATTTTTAAAATCGGATATCTGAAGAAAAAAAATTTCGGATAGTGGATATCACTGAAATTTCGAATAGTGGATTTCACTATATAAATCCGAATCCGAAAATTCGGATCCAAATTTTAAAAAAATTATTATTTAATAACTTTTATAAAAAAATTAATAATATTTATTGAAAAAAATTAGATATCCGAAGCTTCTAATTAATACTAATTATTTAATAAATTTTAAAAAAGAATTTTATCCAAATACCCGAAAATCATCTAAAACACTATACAAATCCATATCTAAAATTCAGGATATCCGAATTTTTGGATATTTCGCATTCAACTTTTCGGATATTTCGGATATTATTTTGGATTCGGGTATTTTTAAACACCCTAGCCATGAGATATGATATGACTTCACGTTTCATACTCGTTCACACCGTTACAGTATTGTCATATTAGTTTTCACTAGTTTTTTACATGTTTTTATGTTTTGGGACAGTGGTTTCATATTTACACACTGTTTTTACGGCCATGTCATTTTTTTAAAAAATAATATTTATTCATTTAATAACTTCTAATGAAAAATTTAAAAAAAAACAGTACATGCACGATAATAACCTAAAATCTCAATTTGGTTCCTGTGATCCTCTAGTACAATCATATTATGTAAAATCATGCATGCGTGCATAACACGTCGTATGCAATGGAGCTTCCTTGCCCGTGTTAGGGTTTTCACTATATGTCATCTTCGTCTGGGCACACCAAATGCATGCCTGGTCAATGTGTACAAAGACATCTTTTTGTGATGCTTTTTCAAACGACCTACTCGTGTTAATCTTTGAGTGTTCGAGCTTTCAACATCCTCTCTGATTTTTTTTAACAAGAGTGGAAGCTAGCAATTATTTTGAAAATAACTATGGCTACAGAATCTGAGTATGAAGAGGGTTAATCTACAATGTCCATTTGAAAAACACAAAATTAAGTTTTTTAAAGAGAATGATTGTTGGAATTCTTTGTGTTAAGAATTGATTCGGTTTAAATGTTATTTAAAATTAAATTAATTTTCTTGCTACAAACAAGTTCGGGTCGGGTATCATCAGTGGGTCAAGCCGAAACTAGCATCCCATTCATTCCCGAGCTTTGAACCTAACTGCAACACACAAAGAATATATGTGTTAAAGGGCCCGGGGGGACTAACCCATAGGGCACTCCGACACTCAAGTCAGTGGTTTGTTCAAGGTGAGAATATGTATAACACTAGACAATATAGCGCATAAGAGATAATAAGTAGAAGGATGTAAAAGTACAATCGAGAGTTACAATGAAGTAGGATGGAAATGACCTTCCATATGAATACTCAAGAGTGGTGCGTTAAGGAAGGATAATAGTTATGTAATCTAGTGTGGGAGCTAGATAGTGCTTCCCCGAGGACCAAGTTATGGAGAAGGTTAGTGGTGTTGGAAGAGTCAAGTAAAGGTGTTGAGATAATGAACCTGCATAATCATGGGGGATGCTCTTCTATTTATATGAGTTATATAATTAATTAATTATCAATCGACTTGTGTCATTAGGTAGGGCTGGTGCTCTTTGGCCGGGCATGCGGGGGCGGCTTAACGTATTTGGAGGCCCAAAGCAAACCGAAAAAAATGAAGCTCTTTTAAAACTATTGTTATAAACCCTTCACCTTTATCCGGGCTTGAAAGGCAGAGTTAAATTTTTTTGAAGTTTTACGGTGCGTGTATAAATATATTTAGATTAGATTCATTTTTTCTAACTTTATTTGATCCTAATTGTTTAATGAATTCTTCATAAATCAATTTCTTTTATTTTTTTAATCTACAAAAAGGCTAAACCGTTTGACTTTTCTTGTGATATTGTAGATCGTTCATATATTTTTATAAACTAGTAACTTACTCGCCGCGCGTTACTGCGGCGGCAAACGCACGTGTCATGATCAAGTATAAAATATAATCGACTCATCAAATCCATAACACACCAGAACATACAGAACTAAAAACTAAATCAAAGCCCAACACCATACACAAAACAGACGAACATCAAAATCGCAAGAATATGGCACAGTCCAAAATAGAAAACCGACAACAATCCGCAAAAAAACCGCACCCCAAACCTCAAACCCACATCCAAAACAAACCTATAAAAACACATACAAACAAAACAAAAAAAAACCACCAAAAAACCCGCCATACCATGAGTCCATTCTCATCGATTAGGATTAAAAAAATCTTGCGAAAATTTATATAAACAATCAAAATTCTAAAAATATAACAAATATTAAGATAATTGTGATCGTTCTATACAAACAAATCAAGAATGAATCCCATCCTTCACTGTGGATCACAAAACACCAATTTCCTCATTTTTTCACATAGTCCCTGTTCACTAGAAGGTTACAAGAAGACTTTCAAACGGACAGAGTACAGACTGAATAAAGAATACACTTTCATATTTTTATAGCACATCTTTAATCTCCACCAACAAAAAGGGATGCTAAATAGTCTACCTGCAACTTTTAGTAACATTACTATTACTGTTACAGTGTTACAAGTTCAATCCTTTTTTCCTTTTGTTCGTTCCATTTTAGTTTTTTATTTATATTTTACTTATAAAAGAATTGGAGTCTAAAAAGGTTTAGATTTTTTTTTGGAAGGCTAAAAAAAAAAAGGTTTAGATATATTACAACATCTCTCCGTATTTCCTCAAGCTCTTCAGGGGATTTTGCAGAAAACTTCTCTTCATAGTACCTCTCTTTCCACCCAGCCACCACCGCCACCGCCACCGCCACCGCCACCGCCACCGCCGCCACCGCCGCACCGCCTTCATTCCTCGCATAGCCCCAATCCCTCACCCTCCGACCTCCGACCAACACCGGCCCCAAGCCCGTCGCATTTGCCGCTACAAAATTCATCAGAATATCCTCACAATTCTGCATCTCGTCGATCCATTCTCGATTCGTTAGATCTAGATCGTGAAATCTAGTGAATAGTCCTACTAACTGTTCTGGATTGTCCTTCCATACGTTGAACACGAGGTTGCCGTACGACGGAGATCGGAGCGTCTCCCGGAGATGAGATCGAGAGGTTGTGTGAGGAATCTGTTAGTGTTTTGATCGATGTGTTAGGGTTTCCCCATAGGATGACGACGGCAGCTACTGATGGAGAGGTGGAGTAGACTCCGGTGACGGTGTGGAGGATCGGGATGCGAGTTTCGGAGTAGCCGTTGATCAGGACGGTGAGTTGGTCGGTTCGGAGGGCTTTTTGCGAAGGGAGGTTGCGACGGTTGCAGTTGTGGTCGCCGGTGAGTGGCCGGAGGGAGGTGGTGGTGGAGAAATGTGGTGATGTGATGGTGAGGAATATGAAGATTAGTTGACTGGTTGTAATTTTTCGTCTATTTCCGTTGACCTTGGCCGGTGGCACTGTAGCCACCGACCAAAGGTTTTAATATATATATATATATATATATATATATATATATATATATATATATATATATATATAATTTATATTTGAAAAGGCTCCATTCTATTCAAGGAACAGTTGTGGTGGTTAATAAATTTTATTTGGAAACACTAATTAAGTATGAACCACACTGAATCATATTAAAGCTATTAAAATAAATAGGATTAAGCAATAAACTAATCAAATAAAGCAAACTCAAGCTATTAAGTAATCAAAATAAATTAGATAAAAGCAATAAACTAATCAAATAAATTATTTAACACAGTATCACAGAAACACTAATTCAAAGAATCAAAGTCAAATAGTTTAAAAACAAATCAAATCCCTATCCGATTATCAAATACCCAATCGAATTGTTGGCTCATATTCAAACACAAAGAGCAAACTAGAAACACTAACCTGATTAGAGTAGCTCGTCGGATTTCTATTTGCAGTTCTTGTGCTCGTCACTCAAATCAAATAAAGAAAATAAAAGTTGTGTTGACTCGCAATTGAAATTTTAAAATAGCAATACACGATCAAAATTAAAATTCAAAGAAACTAAAAAATGATAGTCACATCATTGTTTTGAGGATTATAAGCTTAATAGGAAATAAAGAAAGAAAATCGTAATCGTTCGCTTGAATTGAAAATTATAGAGTGAGTCGCGAGTGAGGATTTTTCAATCAAAACAACACTGCTATTGATCTTGTAAATTGTAATCGCCATAGGCTGGAAAATTACCACGACCCTTCGTTTTTTTTTTTTTGTTTTTTGTTTTAGAAAGTGAGAAAGAATCAACCCTAAATTTTTTGGGCTGCTTCGTATTCACAACTAAGTAGGCTGTTGAATTTGAAGCCCATTAAACGTATACATATAATTTTTTTCTCAAAATTAGAGGCCTATATATATGGAGGCCCAAAGCCCTAGTTTGAGCCACAAATACTATCGGGCCGGCCCTGCGGGCATGGTCCCTTAACTCACTTACGTCAACAATTTTTAAAGTATAGTCGTAAAACGACTATAAAGTCGTCACCTCAAATGTCTACACTTGTAGAAATCTGCAAGATAATAACCACTCACGTGGATCTTGTCGCATAGGCGCGATGTTCTATTGACATCAACACTTAAATTCAAATTCCTGACATTCCAGTTCAAATACTAGTGAGGTGGAATCATTCCTCTCTAAATAAAAAGAAGCATTCCTGGTTTGAAATTGATTTGCGGGAGAGATGGGATAGTTTGATTGGGTTGATTTATCGAATTGTTTGGGTGTTTGAGTTTGGCCGAAGGTTTGGTTGGAGAGCATAGTAGTCAACAGGGTCGGGTTGATTTGGGTTTTGATAAAATTCATATTTTAGTCCCTGATGTTTGAAATGATTATTATTTTATGTAAAAACAGTTTAAAAAATGTTTTTAAAATTATGCATTTACACCCTGAACTTATAATCGTAATTTTGAAAATAAATTAATTTATTTTATAAAAAACTTTATAACTTTATAGATTTTGTGAAAATACGAAATGAATTGTGTATCTTAATTAAATAATTGAATTGTTATAATTATTAATGAAATCTTATAATTAATTAAAATTTATTTTATAATTTATAAAACTATTATAATTGAATAAAAAACATAACCATTGTATTTAAAACACTAGCATAAATAAAATGTTTTACATAATAAATTTGATTTTTCATTATTGACTTAAATCGGTTCAAGTTGGCATTTTCAAAACGGGTAAATGTTACATTTAAACATTCGATTATGACACGTTATAAGGCAGTAATACAATGTCAAGATATCCAAACATTTGATTTAAACATGGCCTAGGAACACGTTATAAGACCTAGCATCTGCTTATGTTGATAAAATTCTAAACATTTATCAATTATGACACATATAAGGTCCAACTTCAACTTGTCCTTGCAAAAAGAGTAAACACCACCAGATGTTCATTTACAAGGTACAGCTTAAATGCATCCTTTTAAAAAGATCAAATACTTTTACGTGATGTCACGTTATAACAATTTATTTCTTAACTATGACAAAAGGCTAAACACCTCACCTCATATTATATCATGAGGCACACGCTAAAGCAAGCGCCTTCCGTCATGTCCCACCATTAGGCGTGAATTCACGAAAGACATCCCGTTTAATGTCATATCACGTGTCTGAAATTCATTCCTTTTTTGCTCTAGTTCAATGCATACCATTATGTTAAGTTGTCCCATCTTACTTAATCTTAAGTCGAGCATTCCTGCCCAACCTCATAACATTGGCACTCACGTAGGGGCCCTTTGGCTAGAATATGAGAAGATCCTTACTTGGCTAACCGTATCTTCTCACATGTTCGGCCAATCTTACCGAGCTAAAGGAATATTACATGGTTGTGTGTCAAACAAAATCATACAAGATTACATCTTAGAAAAACTTTACCTTGTCATACGCTACATATATTCTTACTAAATTTCAAAAATTGCATATTTGTTTTAAACGAAATTTTGAATGGGTAGTGTATAAGCCTTTTTAAACAAGATTTGAGAAAATAAGTAATTTTACAAGTTTAGAAAAGATATATAAAACCCCTAATTTAGATAAATTTTATCAAATATGATAGAACTGATTTTTATAAGAATTTTTACTTATGATTATGTCATTGTTCACGGTGAAGACTACAATGGCCGAAGATGACAAAAACATGCATGTGTTACGACGGATCGATTCTAGCCATGCATGATGTCTTTGATACATACAAATGTTTGACAATGAAAAATGGTTTTAAATCTCTTGTCAGACAAATGTGACATGATGCTTTGGTAAGTAAAACAATACAAAATAATCATTAAAGTAGACAAATACTTATAAAACTATTCTCATGTTTCTTTTGAAGTCATACACACTCATATATAAGGGATTGGATGCAACGGCAAGGTACTAGCGGGAACACTACCCCTTTTGACATGGATTTTAGACAGTACTTCAGTGGTACGTGGAGGTTTAGTCAAACTATATTCTTCCTATTGTTTCGAGTTATCTTTGGTAATTGACTAATTTAACTAGTGGCACATGAATATAGTTGGCTGCTATGGATTATTATTAAAAGTGTATAACAATAAGTTGCTATGAATCATGTAGCCAAATCTGTTTTGGGTAAACATGTCCTAGCTGTCAAACTAGTTCTTGCCTAACTAGTTAGGGCTAAACCTAACATGACCAATCCTATCTTGACCAAACATGTCATGGTCACACTATCTGCTCCAAACTTATCTTGGCTAAACATGTTGTGAGCAACCAATCTCTAATGCTAGTCCAAGATTTTATTGTACAAGATCCAATGCTTAATCCTAAAAAGTGTGAGGGCCTTTAGAAACTTTCACTTGCTTAGCACATGAATCAAATAATATAAGTATACTTTGGATCAAGTAATGCGCGTATAAAGACTACAAAATATGAAATATGATATGGTAGACAAGTAGCACCCATATAAAGTAAACATGAACATTGCAAATATATCACGAGCCTTCGAGATCCTTCCCAAGAAGCAAGATCGAAGCATAGCAAGTAAAACCCAAGGCCAAGTAATAAAGGTATGGTTTATTTATCAAAAACACATTTTTTGAACTTAATTGACTAGTAAGAAAAGAATGGCACCAAAAGTAGTGTAAAAAATACGTATGCGTGTTGCATTATCAGGTATAACTATTATTTTCTATAAGGATTATGCACCTGACCTAGTGTTACATAACAAGGCCTGATCTTCGCCTACTTAAACATCTTATTCAATGTTGTATCATGAGATATAACATTCTCTTATTCTTATGAAAACCTAGACACCTCACCTCATAAGGTGGAGCGTTAACTCTATCTCGCCAAAGGGAAGATACCTTGTTTTCTATCATATCAAGACGACTAACACACTAAGTATCTCACCTGGTACTGAATCAAGAGGTCTAACTTGAACCTATAGTTCAGAAAAATGAGACCATATGGCACACCTACTCATGTTGGTGGTTTTACAAAATTATCAATGTATATCAAAAGACATTGTTGGCATTTTCCCTATTACAAAGTTATTTTTTCCTTGCTCTATGACATATATTTTTCATGATTAGCGTCATGCCTTATTTTTACTATTATTATTTGGTCAAGTTACCATTTTTTTCTACGAAATGTGTCTATAACGATCAATTTAATCCCTTTACTATTAGTTGAATAAAACATACAAAGAAAGGATTAGTACATAATTTAGGAGGAAGCCAATGGAATATGTAAAGGCATAAAGAAGTCAAGTCTATGGAAACCATGGTCAGGATCACACTCCCATCTGAGTAGAGGTGATAATATAAGTAGGACTACGAACTAATGATAAAATCCTTACCTTATTGACCTAAGCTAAGGTATCTTTACCTTACCCCACATCATGTAGCCTTTCATTACCTTGCCATATGGTAACTTTATCTAACCTCATATTAGGAAAGCTTCAACTAAAAAGATTATACTCGATTTCATCACAAGAATCCTTACTAGGATGACTTGCCTGACAATATGAAAAGAAAAGCTTACTAGACCATATAGTAGTAAGACCTTACATGACCATACAGAAATAAAACAATATCCATATTTGTGAGATTTTTAGTAAGGCTGATACAACCCAAACACTCAAGTCTTTCCTGCATGCATGCATATGTACACTGAAGTAGAATGCTTCGGAAGTTTCACACTGACTTAGAAATTATTCTAAGTTTGAAATCTTCCAAAGCCAAGACCAATATCTTCCAAAGCCAAAAGATGAAGTCTTCCGAAGCTTCAAGGACAAAGTTTTCCGAAGCCAACCATTGAAGATAGATTTCTTCCGAAGACTTTTATAATACATGCTTTATCTTATGTACCCTTTTACCTAAAGCTGAACCACTTTTTGCTGTTACTCTGATAAGTCACCAACCTTTCATGAGTTGGTGAAAAGGTCCATGCTTTTGATAAACTGTACATTGAGGTCTTGAGTTTGTAACTTTCCACTTTATGTACTTTATCCTTTTTGTAATATATTAGGATGTGAGCTATGGCATGTCATACTCACTAGTTAAAAGGCAATCTGCCTTTTGACTCTACATGGATTTGGTTGTCTAGTTCATGTATCCAGCTGGCCTTCAAAGTATGGCCGGCTGTAGGTTGTAGTATAAGTATTATTTGGTCCTTGTAACAAGATAAGTTAAGTAGAACTTTGTAAACCAGTTGTAAGGAACTAGAGATCAATATACATCAATCTTGAAAACCAACTGCTTGTGTGTTGTTCTAGTCTCATTTACATCTTGTGTTTCTTAGTTCTCAAAACTCATTCTAACCAGTTCCCCATTTGAATTGTTAAGTATTGAACTACACTCTCCTCTTTGTGTTGTTGCTCTTTGTGTTGTTGTGTTGTACAAGTGCATAATCCCTTCACCCAGTCCTGCAATTGTTATCAGAGCGCTCAGGCTCTTGATATAAGATCTCACTATCTTAAGATCCCTCACACATATAAAAATACTTAACCCTTCAAATGGCAGCTATCTCAAAAGCTGATATGGAAACTGGAACCATGACAAAGTCCCCACTGATCACTCTTGATAACTTTGACACTTGGTGCTGAAGAATGGAAGGTTTCATCAAGTGTCAAGACTCAAGAATGTGGGAATCTGTTGTCTTTGGACCTTACATACCAAAAACTCCTTCAGCTGCTGCTGGAGGTGGTATGATTCCCAAGGCTATGGCTGACTACTCAGAAGAAGATAGAAAGAGAGTAGATATTGATCAGAAGGCCATGACAGCCCTTCAGACTGCTCTTCCAAACTCTGTATACAGAGGTTTCAAGAAATGCAAAACAGCTAAGCAGCTGTGGGATGCATTAAAACTAATGTATGAGGGTTCTACTAAAGCCAAGGAGAACAAGAAGGATCTTCTAAAGTAGCAGTTTGAAAATTTCACCTTCAAAACTGGTGAGACCATGACTTAACAATACTTCAGGTATGTTGAGATTGTGGATACCCTACTGGTTGTTGGAGTAACTCTTAAGAGCAGAGACATTGTAAGGAAGTTTATATCCTCTCTTCCTAGGCAATGGACATATTACTGTGTTGTAATCAAGAGAACAGAGAACCTTAAGACTCTTATCTGACAGAGTTGTATGGCATTCTCAGTATATACCAGATGGAGATGAACATGCAAGGTTCATCTGGTAACTCCAGCAATCAAATGGGTTCAGCCCTTCATGTGACTAAGAGGGATAGCATAGAACCCCAACATCATCTCATATGCTACCCTGACATCTCACAAAAGGGTCCTTTCATCACCTTCCCGGAGACACCAAGGGAAAACTATACTCAAGGAAGTCCATTCCAAGAGACAAGTTCTTCTCAAGCCTTTGTGTCCTCTGATGAAAGTTGCGGCAGCTTCCTATTCACCCTTGAAGACCTGGACTGTATCCATCCAGAAGACCTGGAGTACATGGAGATAGTCCAGCAAATGGCTCTTCTCACTCACAGAGCCAAGAGATTCTACAAGAGTACAAGAAGGAAGTTTCTCAGCAATACAGCCAGTGGAAAGTTTGGACTGGACAAAAGCAAAGTTCAGTGTTACAACTGTAACTTGATGGGTCATTTTGATAGGGAGTGCAAGGAAATAAGAACAAATGGTGGACAAGCACAATCCAGACCAAACTACACTAATAAAGCTACCCAGAATAAGAAGCCAAAGCAGCAAGCTGCAGTTGCTGTTGAAGAAGGAGGCTTTGACTGGAGTTTTCAGGTGGAAGATGCATCTCCAAACCAAGCATTAATGGCTGACCATGATGAAACCAAGGTATTGGAACATCTTTGCACTCTTGAATGTATTGCTAAAGTCAACAGATACAGGTTCTATAACCTAGAGATGAGATCTGATCTTGAGTCCTTGAACATTCTAAAATCTGATTTTAGAAAAACTGAAAATAATTATAAGCTAAAAATAGAGGACTTAGAGAAAACCATTTCAGTTTTAAAACATGAGCATACAAATTACAGGACTCAGATCAAAGATCTCATAACTAAGTTAACTGAATGCCAGGCTGAGCTTGTGATCAACAAAGCTAGGGCAGAAAAATATGTTCTTGAAGAGGAGACCTTCAAGAACATCATATCCTCATCCTTGCATGTGAAAGTTTGTTATCAAAATAGGCAGGGACTGGGATCTAGTGAGATAGCTCCTCCACACACAATCTTGTCTGTAAGATCACCTAGGTGTGGAACTTGTGAAGATGAGCTTCCTTACATAGACCCTTTGAGTGAAGAGGATGAAGAAGTGGTAGTGAAGAATTCCTCTGAGAATAGTGAAGAGGAGGATTTTAAGAAGGGTCACTATCCTTCTGAGGAGAGCAGGAAGCCTGAGATGACCAAGTCTATGAGGAAGAACTTGATCAGAAAGAGCAAGAGAAAGGCCAGGAGGGCTCAAGAGATCAAAGCCACTTTCAACTCTAAGCAGAAACAAGTCTTTATTTCTGCAGGATTTGATATGGTCAAGACTGAAGACATAAACCTCAACTCTTCTACTAAGAGTTCTGGTTCATGTTCAAATCATCTCAGCATCAAGAAGAAGGCTGATCCGTTATGTACCACTGCTATACAGCCTGAATCATCCAACTCCAAGAACAGTCTTAAACCCAAAGGGACTATCTCAGCATCTGCAAAGATGAAGGTGGAGAAGGGAAGTAATTAAAGTCAGCCTTGTTCTCAGGAGAAAACTCTTTGGAAGAAAAAGATAAGTTGTGTTATGTGTGAAAGTACTTCTCATGTTACTATGGATTGTCCATACAATCCAAAACGTACTCTTTATGTGACCAAGAAGGAGACTCCCAAGAGATCTAAGAAGAACTCAGGTTCGGAAGGAAAATCTGGTTCCTTCGGAAGCTCCAAAGGAAAGAAGAAGGCAAGTGGAAAATTGCCTTCGGAAGAAAATTTGGTCTTGGAAGAAAGGAATACTTCTGAAGCACTAAAGTCTGCTGCAGTGCTAGCAGAATCTTTTGAAGGTTCAGTCATCAAAACTTACGAAGCCTCAAAAGCTTCCGAAGTGATAAAGGTCAGGTCCAAATTTCCAAAGGTGGTGTGGAAATCAAGGAAAGACCAAGTGACTGAAAGTTTTCCATCAACAACAGCCACAGATCCTCAGAGCACAACAATAGGATCTATTACTGTTTCATTACCTTCTACCTCCTTTGATGAGCCCAAGACCAATGAGACTTGGGTTTCCAATGTAATTAATCATTTTCTGTGTGCAGGAACAGCTCAAGACAAACAAAAATGTCTGGATCATTGATAGTGGCTACTCCAGGCACATGACAGGCAATAGGTCACTACTCTAGAACTTTGAAAGGATTGATGGAGGACCAGTTGCCTTTGGAGGAAATGAAGGAGGTTACATTTCTGGAAGGGACAAGGTCACAATGGTAAGCTCAGCATAAAAAAGGTAAACTTTGTTAAGGAGCTTGGATACAATCTTCTGAGTGTATCCAAATTTGTGATTAGAGTCATAACATGCTCTTTACTGAGCATGAGTGCATTGTTCTCAAGCCTGGGGTGATTATTACTCATGAGCATATTCTGCTTAGAGCCCCCAGAAAGGGGAACATGTATAAGATGGATTTACAAGAAACATCTCCCTCAGGAGAAGTTTCATGCTTTCTATCTAAAGCCAATAGTGATGAGTCTTTTCTTTGGCATAAAAGAATATGCCATGTAAACTTTAAGAACATGAATAAGCTAATTAAGAATGATTTGGTAACTGGAATGCCAAGAAAAGAGTTTACAAGTGATGACCATTGTGTTGCATGCCTGAAAGGGAAGCAACATAAGGTATCTCACAAGCCTAAGGAAAGAAACTCTATTACTACACCCCTGCACTTGTTACATATGGATCTCTTTGGCCCCACCAGTGTAATGAGTCTAGGAAGGACCTCTTACTGTCTGGTGATCACAGATGACTTTACAAGATTCACATGGGTCTTCTTTCTTAGAACTAAGGATGAGACTCCTGAGACTCTGAAGAATTTCATCTTAGGAATTGAGAATCAATGTGATCACAAGGTCAAAACCATAAGATGTGATCAAGGAACTGAATTTAAGAACCAAATCCTTGATACATTTTGTGATGAAAAAGGTATTACAAGACAATACAGTGCTCCTAGGACTCCTCAGCAAAATGGTGTTGCTGAAAGGAGAAACAGTATACTGATTGAAGCTGTTAGAACCATGATGTCTGACTCTAAACTGCCCATCACCTTCTGGGCAGAGGCAGTCAACACTGCTTGTTATGTGCAGAACAAAGTTTTAGTGGTTAAGACTCATGGTAAGACTCCTTATGAACTTTGGCATAAGAGAAAACCTTTCATTGGTTTTCTCAGGTCATTTAGATGTCCATGTAGCATCTTGAATACCAAAGATCAAATTGCCAAGTTTGCTAAGAAATCAGATAATGGACACTTCATTGGATACTCTTCTCAAGCTAAAGCTTATAGAGTATACAATCTCAGAACTAGAGTAGTTGAGGAGTCAGCAAATGTGACTTTCAATGAGCACACTCCAAGTATGAAAGGTTCTGGTCCGGATTGTTATATGATCTTGACTTAGTTACCAACTGTTTTAATAAATCTTGTGAGAATGTTTTAGGGTCTACAGACATTTTACCTCCAGGTGATCTTGATCCAAGATTTAAGCTAAGAAGACCTTCAAGTCACACACCTTCAACTCCAGTGGTAACTACTTCAGCAAATGAAGTTTCTATCACCAGAACAATGACAACTACAGCTGATCCATCTGAGATGCCTTCAAGTTCCAGCTCAAAGGCTCAACAGACTAACAAAGAAACCTCAAATGCAGAAGAAGATGATGGTGGTGGTGAAAGTGATCAAGAATTTCTTGATGCTGATAACCACCCCATAGATGAACATATCAATGATGTCACACACTCATTGAATAAAGTTTCTCTGGATAAGTGTGTTGAAGTGGTGTAGGAAGCATCTATGCCAGATCTAAATTTCTTTAATTTAGATCTGTCTCAGCAACTTGCTGTGATCCCTCAGCTAAGGATCCACAAGTCCCATCCTACCACAAACATTATTAGAAATGTTGACACATGGATAAGAACAAGAGGACAAACCCATGAAGCAAATGTTTGTCTTCACTCTTGTTTCTTGTCCCAGATAGAGCCCAAGAAAGTTGATGAGTCTCTGAAGGATGGAAGTTAGATTGAAGCCATGCAGGAGGAGCTACTTCAATTCAAGAGACAGAAGGTTTGGAACCTATGTCCTCTTTCTTATGGGAAGACTACCATAGGAACCAAATGGGTATTTAGGAATAAGAAAGATGATAGAGGTATTGTCATCAAGAACAAAGCTAGACTAGTTGTTCAAGGATACACACAAGAAGAAGGAATTGATTACACTGATGTCTTTGCTCCTGTAGCAAGACTAGAAGCTGTGAGGATATTCTTGGCCTTTGCTGCATCCAAGAACTTCAAGGTCTATCAACTTGATTTCAAGTGTGCTTTTCTCTATGGGGTGATTGATGAAGAGGTGTATGTCAAACAACCACCTGGTTTTGAAGACCCTGATCACCCTGATTATGTCTGCAAGCTTGATAAGGCTCTTTATGAGCTACACCAAGCACCAAGAAAGTGGTATGAGACTCTATCTCAGTATCTCTGTAAGCATGGATACAAAAGGGGTACTATAGATGGAACTCTCTTCATTAAAAGACAGGAAAATGACTTGCTGCTAGTTCAAGTATATGTAGATGACATCATCTTTGGTTCAACTAATCCAAAGCTCTGCAAGGACTTTGAGAAGCTGATGAAGGACAGATTTGAAATAAGTGCCATGGGGGAACTTAATTTCTTTTTGGGGATTCAAGTGAAGCAAATTGAAGATGGAATCTTCATAAGTCAGTCAAAGTATGTTCAGGACATACTCAAAAGATTCAACATGACTGATTATAAGATTGCTAAGACACCATAGCAAGAAACCACTCCCTTGGGCCTGATCTTGAGGGAGAGTGTGTGGATGATCACCTCTATAGGGCTATGATTGGGTCTCTTATGTATCTTACAACTAGCAGGCCTGATATCATGTTTGCCACATGTATTTGTGCAAGATATCAAGCTAACCCTAAGATGTCTCATCTCATCACTATCAAGAGAATTCTAAGATACCTCAAAGGTGCCTCAACATTAGGTCTTTGGTATCCCAAAAATTCTGACTTCAATCTGTATGCATACACAGATAGTGATTATGGTGGTTGCAATATGACTGCAAAGTCTACATCTGGGGGATTTCAGTTCCTTGGTGGAAGGGTTGTCTCATGGCAATGCAAGAAACAATACTGTGTCTCTGCATCAACTGCTGAAGCTGAATATATTGTTGCTGCAAGTTGCTACGCTCAAGTGCTTTGGATTCAGAATCAGATGCTTTACTATGGTTTTAACTTTAAGGAGACTCCCATTCACATAGACAACAACAGTGCTATCTCTATCACAGAGAATCCTGTGCAGCACTCAAGGACAAAACATATAAACATTAGGTATCATTTAATTAGAGATAACTTTGAAAAAGGATTAATTAAACTAGTTAAGGTCAACACCAATGAACAATATGCTGATCTGTTCACAAAAGCCTTGATGAACAGAGATTTAAATATCTTATATCAGCTATTGGGATGATTAACCTTGAGTAGCTTTTTCTTAAAAACTATTTCATTTTATTTCTTAAAATCTGTGTTTCCTAAGTTGTCTAGTCTATCATCTTCATAAGCTCGTGTTTTCTAAGCATAAAAAACTTATTGAAGATTTTTCCGTATATTTTTGACAAATTTCGATCTTTTGGAAGATATGATTTTATCTTCGGAAGAAAATATACCTCAAGACAAATAACTGTCTAAGTAAAACTTACCTTCGGAAGAAATTTCTGAAATATCTTCCGAAGCATAAAAACTCTCTTAGGCACTTGTATGTTTTTAAGGATCATTTCTCTTCTGAAGGATGTTAACTCTCGGAAGTATTGTTTTTATGGAACAATGCATCCCAGTTTAAAAATTATCTTCCGAAGAAAATTTTTCAAAACTCTTGAGAAATTCTTCCGAAGCTATTTTGACTTCGGAAGCTTTTTTCATTAAAGCTTCCGAAGACAATTTACCTTCAGAAGTTTTCAATTTCCAAGAAAACTACTTTTTGAGCAAAAAGCAAAACACTTTTTCAGAGGTGGGACATCCTTATAGATTTTAAAGTTTATCATCTTTCATTAACTTTGTCTCAAATCCTTTCTCATATTAACCCCAACGGTTCCCCCTCTTTCTATCATCTTCATCTTTCTTCTAAACCTAAAATCCATATTTCTCTCTAAAACCGCCTTCGTTCATCCTTCCTTCACCATCAAGCTTTCTTGAAAAAACAAAATGGCTAACCCTAACCGACGAAATGACCCTGATTTTTCTATGCAGTTACACAGGCAACACAACCAGGTTGCACTGTTAAACTCTGAGAAAGATCCACATTTCTCAGAGGTATGCCAATTGTTGGCTCTATCTAACTACTCCACCTCCCTTACCATTGATCCTTCTCTCTATGAGGATCAGTTGCTTGAATTTTGGAAGACCTGCCAAGAGGTCATTATGGATGGGGAGAAGGCATTGTCTGCCACAGTGCAGGGGAGAACACTCTTCATCACTCCGGCTATCATCAACAATCATCTTCAGCTGGGTGATGAAGAAGGTGAGGTGTTCTTCCAAAAAGAAGCTGTCAACCATTCTTTTGAGAAGATGGGTTATGAAGGAGATTTTTCTATAAAGACTTTCAGGAAATAGAAGGTCTCATCTAAGTGGAAGTACTTCATGTGGTCATCCACAGCTTGTCTAACAAGCATGGAGGATGGGACCAGATTCCTGAAGATCTCTCCTTTATAGTACATGAAATGGTTCAGGGGGTCAAGTTCAGATATTCTCAATTTGTATATACAAATTTAATAGCAAACTTAGACTCTTTAGAATATTACATGTTTCCTAGATATGTTCAATACATTCTCAACTGTGAACTGGGCTCACAGTTGAGGGAAACAGGTAATATTCTTAAATTGGGACAGATGAAGCCCGACATCTTTAAAATCTTGAAGAAGCCAACTGTTGGCTTCTCAGGGGTAGAAATAGCCCTTCTCCCACAAATGTTAGAGCTCATTACTCAAGGTGACAACCTAGCAACACAAGCTAGTGTTGAACCCACACCTTCTACATCCCAACCACCAAAACAGCCACAAATCACCCTACCTACCAAAGAAAACACAAACGAACCCCTGCACAAGCTATTAAGTCTATGCAGGTCCCCATATACTTAATTATACAGGAGAAAGTGGATACTGGAGCTCCCACTTCTCCTGAGGAGCAAACCACTCCCATTACTTCAAGGATCAGTGTTGAGTTTCCTCATGCTTAGCCTGATGAGCTCATAAGCCTAACAGCCTTAAGCCTTCACTCTGAGTCTCAACACTCAAGTGAACAACCTTCAGAGGACAGTTACCATCCCCAGCCATTAGATTTATACCAATCTCTTCCCAACCTTGACTTCTATACTGATGAAGACTTAGGTTTCAGTGAGTATCATGAGTCTCTCTACTACTCTCCTTCTTAAAGAGAGATGAGTGCTCCTGAGTCACTTAGGTCTAGCCCACATCAGTCACCCACCACTGAGGTGGATACTTCTGAACATGTTCAGGATATCCATATGGAAGAGGTTCTCACTTCAGCAAGTGATTACATCATTAAGACCTCAACCATGGCAACTCAGCTCATTGACACTTCAACTGAAGTTGTCACTGAGTAGAGGAAATCCAGCAGCCAAGAACACCATGCTGGTATTAAAGAGGAGGACTTTGGTCCAATTCTTGCATCCTCCAGTGATTCTTCTGATGAATATGAGGGGAATTTAAGACTAAAAGTGCAAAAACTGTCAACAACATGCACCTATTTAGTCTCCAAGGTTAGTCATCTTGAGTCGCAAGTGACTACCTTGCAAAACAGGGTCAATGATTAGCAACTTGAGATATCTTATCTCAAGGAACAACTAGCTAAGAGACCCTTCAGAGAAACTCATCCAGAAACACAAGAACCTGTGGATGTAATTGACCTAACTCCTAGCTCCCCTGTGCAAGAGGGTGATGCTACCAAAAGGGGGAGGAAGTCATTACAATCACAGAACCTGGGAGTTCCTCAGGGAGTATGGATATTGAGGACTCACCATCCTCACTTGCAGTTGTGCATACTCAGCAACTTTCTCAAGTCCACATCAATGTGGACAGTATAGACTCACTCATCAGGAGTCTATTTGAGAAAGGCATCCCAAGAGCAGTATCATCTCCACCAACTCTAACTCACATTTTTGGGTGGAGGTATGATACTGCTAGAAGAACTCTTATTCTTCAAAGAGTTCAAGAAAGGAACACTGCAGAGTTCAGCCTTAGAGGAAGACAAATGCAATCAGGCAATACCATCGATCAATTGGATGTTGAGGCAGACCCTGAGATTAGCTTCAAAGGAAAAACCTTGACAGAAGGCCCAGTGGTAGAACCTGAGAGCCCTGTCTCACCACCAACTGCTGCAAATATTCAAACCCTTGATGAGACATGATGTGTGAAAAATATATTTATATTATTTTATTTTGAAAATGTTATTTTCACAAACTAGTTTTAAAATTTGAAAATTCCTAACTAAACTTCACACACACGGCAAGTGTATCGGTCGTGATCTAGTAAAGTTTAGGTAAGTCCGGATATCGAATCCGTGGACACTTTTGGCGGCTCTCAGTAATAAACCTCTATCGACTTCTAACCTAAGTAATTTAATTATTTTAAGTATATTTTTAATAAACAAAATAAATAATTTAACTAATATTAATTATCTAAACACGACGAGTGAAATAAACAAACTAAGGAATCAAACTTGGAAAGTTGAATATGATCAAATAGGTGAAATAACTACCTAGGTAGGAATCCAACTAACATGTGATAATCTAAAGGGGATGACTCGTATGACTATCTCTAAAAATACAAATCTAGGGTTAACTAAGTATGTTGTTACTCCCTAAGAAAACCAAAGACACGTGCGAAGCACAGGATAGGTTTATTAAAATGTCTAATGGAAGATCGCCCCTAGGTTTCCTACCACATTATCTTTAAGATTGTATTTTCTAACCCTAAGATAATGGACAACTTAATTAAATCCAATTAAATACCCTAAAACACTAACACCATGAATGAAAGGCAAAACACGCTCTCGCGAAATCTAAACCTAACAAGCAACGGGTAGGAGGTTTTAAGCAATATCTATCACCCCTAGGTTTTAGATAAGGTAGTACATTGAAAATACTATCAAAATTACAGCCAAAACTCCTAAGATTATCTCTAATCAAAGTTTAAAATTAAAAACACAAAGTAGTTAATTTTAACGTGTAAGACCTAATCTAGATGTCACGCAATCAATCAAGATTAAACATACACGAGTATGGCAATAACTTTCAAGCATAAAACAATATACATATTCATATTTAATTGAAAAACTAATCAAGTTCTAAGATTAATAAACAATATACGAAATTTAAACCAAATATTTGATCAAAACATGAATAGTTATCAACCAAACCTAGGTAGTACTAAAAAGTTAATTACTCATGATGTTTAAAAACATCAAGAACAATAATAAAGTTTTAAACTTGAGAAGCATAAGCAAAAGAATTGATGAAACAAAGAAAATAATCAAGAACAAAGTGAAACCGAACGATCTTCAATGCTTGAATGTGTCAATCCTTGCTCCCCGATCTTGCTCTTTGCTCCAATATTGCCCTCTGATTGTATTCCAAAACCCAAGTTCAAGTTCAAAACAATGAAATCTCTTTTTTTCTCCTTCTTTCCTGTCGTCATCCGTCTCAATATATGCCGCCAACTTCTGTTGTCAATACACCTTTTTTTTATTTAGGTTTCGTGTCGGCCTAATTTTTTTTCATCACCACTAACTTTATGTGAATAATCCATATTTTTCAAAGTGGGCCTGCACTTGAGTATCCAACAATTAAATTTGATTACATTTACTCTTGAGAATTTTTATTATTTAATGCTCAGAAAAAGATTTGTAATCCACCTGCAACATTTACGTGACCTACTTTTAAACTCAAATAAAATACCATTAATAATAATCAAGAATATATGAATCTTTGTTTGTTTAAGCAATTCAAGTAGATAAAGTTAGATGAACCAGAACATTAACTGTATTCACATTTATTTAAATTTTTTCTCAAGTTATAATAAACAATTTTGACAATTAAATACACAATAGGTCTAAAGGAAATTAATGATCATAATAAACATACATTTGAAGTTTTACTAAATATATAACTTTTTAGGTCGTAGTCTATTAAAACATTCAAAATCCATGCGTGACCTAATAAAAATAGTAATTGATAAAAACAAACATAAAACCAATCATAAGTGAGGGAAATATTTATGTAATTTATGTTTAATTTATACCATATCAAATATCCCCACACTTAAACTTTGCTTGTCATTAAGCAAAACTCATTTCACAACAAATCTAACATCGACATGTTTGAATACTTAAATGCAAAACCAAAGTAGCACAACCCATTTTCCCTAAAGACACAATCACTAACTAGTCATAATCAATAAGATTACAACTTAACAAGCAACCATGATACCAATTTAAAAAATAGACGTTTTAACTAAATTTAGTTCATTTAAAGACTCAAAACACATAATAATCCACAACGTCTCACAATGTTCTCTCTTCTCGGTTTGTTTAGTGGACTAGTATAAGATGTACTAGTTTATTACTGTGGTACTCTCGATATCATCACGACACAACATTATTATAAGCTTGTAATGGTATCACATCTACACCAACTTACAATTGAACTTTGCACAAATCAAGTAGGTCTTAACAAGGGTTGTAACGTGGATAGGGTGAAAGGTAGGAATAAACAAGGGAAAAACAAGGCTAACGTGTTAAAGAAATCCGACTTCGCTAGCCTAAACACGAACATAATATGCAAATGATAAACAAAACAAAGAAATAAACTTGAATCCTTTAACAAACTAACTACTAATAAACATTTTTTAAGGTCATTTTTTTCTTTTTTTCTTTTTTTTCTTTTTTTTCAATTTTTTCTCATTTTTTCTCTCTCTCCCTCTCTCTCTTTTTTTTAACTTATATAAACTAATCAAACATAACAACTAAATCACACTATTTAAACACTAACTTAGCCGGATTTCTAAAACACACGGGTTAACACAAAAAAGCGCTTAAATAAACAAAGGCTAGGCTTAAAATGGGTATAAACAAAAGGAAATGGTAAATAAACGGCTCAACATGGCTAACTAGCGGATAGTTGCAGGGTAGGGTAGTCACAGGCTAAACACAAGGCTGAATCCTAGGTGCCTCTATCACTTCTGTGCAAGTTCAAAGTTCATGGTCTCAACGCGTATAACCTAGACAAGTTCTAAAATGTACGTGATCGTGTGATATAAATGCTCAACCAAAGAAATGCATGTGAAATGCAAATAATCAAGAATTAAAGGCTCAATCTCACATGAAAACGGAGGTAGTAAGGGTATAAGTTGTGGACAATTGCACGTTTATTATCTCTCTATTTACCTCACTTAACTAGACGTCTATACCATTTTATTTTGAAAATCGCTTGTTAAGTTAACTTAATCATGTGGCCTAAAAAGTTAATCATGCTCTAAGTTTAACTCGTTAGCGCTAATCGGCATCACACCATGATTCGTGCAAGTCGTGTTTTATATGTGTGGATGAGTTGTACTTTGCATTTTTTTTCTGATTTTTTTTGTTCTTTTTTTTTTAATTTCAGGGATTAATAAAAATTTCATATTACTATCAAATCAAAATGCAAAATGTTTCAGTTTTGCCAACTAAGCTCATCCACACACTTAAATCGAACATTGTCCCTAATGTTCGAACAAATAGATATAAGCAATTAAAATAATAAAAGTGCAAGAAATGGGAAAACTGAAACTCCCCTGATATGTAAGGTGCAATGACAGAATGTCCTTCTGAAAATATATGTGTCATCCTCACACTTTAACTTAAATAAGAACCTCAAGCAGATGATCATTCAGCTCCGAGCAATAACCTGAAATCAAAGATAAACAAAGAAGCATCCGGTACAAAGAAATAAAAATAAATAGTAAACTAAAATAAAAATAAAAACAAACCCTCGGGTTGTCTCCCGGAAGCGCTTGGTTTATTTACGAGTCATCAGCCAGACTCGAACCTCTCAATCAGGTTCCTACAGGGGCGAGGTCAACCACTTCTTCCTCGTTCTCAATCATCAGCCCGCTAATGGAATGCTTCAAACGATGGCCGTTTACCTTAAACGTCTCCCCGTCCTTTTCCTCGATTTCAATTGTTCCGTATGGAAATACCTCGCGCACTGTGTATGGTCCTGACCATCGGTACTTTAATTTTCCCGGAAACAATTTCAATCATGAATTGTACAACAACACCTGATCCCCACACTTGAATTCTTTATTACCTTTCAGGTGACGATCATGTAATTCTTTCATACGTTCCTTGTATCGTGTCGAATGTGCGTACGTATGATCTCTCAATTCCTCTAACTCGTGCAACTGATGAAATCGATTCGCTCCAGCCGTGGACATATCTAAATTCACTGTCCGTAATGTCCAGTGTGCACGATGCTCCAACTCCACCGGTATATGACACACTTTTCCATAAATCATCCGAAACGGTGTAGAACCGGTCGGTGTCTTATATGCCGTGCGGAAAGCCCATAGTGCATCATCTAACTTGTTGGATTAATCCTCGCGATTTGATCCGACTGTTTTCTCCAGAATCCGCTTGATACCCCGGTTACTTACCTCAACTTGCCCACTAGTTTGTGGATGATAAGCCTTTGCAAGCCGATGGGTGACCCCATAGCATTGCAAGGCTTTCTCCATCTATGCATTGTAGAAGTGGGTCCCTCGATCACTAATCAGTGCTTTGGGGGTACCAAAGCGGGAAAAAAACTGCTTAATGAATCTCACAACAACCCTAGCATCATTCGTGGGTAAGGCTTGAGCCTCCACCCACTTGGAAACATAGTCTACGGCTACTAGGATGTACTTGTTCCCGCGAGATGGCGTAAACGGGCCCATGAAATCGATGCCCCATAAATCAAAAACCTCACATGCCTGAATGGCAGTCTGTGGCATCTCATTCCGGGATGAGATATTTCCTACTCTCTGACACGCGTCACAACTCCTCACAAACTCATGCGCGTCCTTAAAGATCGTCGGCCAATAAAATCCAGCGTCAAATACCTTCTTCGCTGTCAAACTTGCTCCATAGTGTCCACCTGTTGGTCCTGAGTGGCAATGTATCAAAATCCTTCTTGCCTCATCACCGTGTACGCACCTACGTACAATCTGATCTGCTCTAATATGAAAGAGGTAGGGGTCATCCCAAATGTAATGCTTAACATCTGCAAAGAATTTCTTCTTTTGCTGATGTGTCATGCTTCTCATCAGAACCCCTGTCGCTAAGTAATTAGCCAGATCTGCAAACCATGGAAAACCCTCTTCCTGTGCTTTCACAAACATCCGTGTCTCATGAGGAAAGTTATCATCAATCATTTTCTCCCTAATCTCTTCACGCTCGGAGTCCTCTAAACGTGACAAATGGTCTGCTGCTATGTTCTCTGCTCCTTTCTTATCCCTAATCTCAATATCAAACTCCTGAAGCAGCAAAATGCATTGTGTCAATCGTTGCTTAGCGTTTTGCTTACTAAACAAATACTTGAGTGCAGCATGATCCGTGTAAACAATAGTCTTAGAAAGGACGAGATAAGATCTAAACTTATCAAATGCAAATACTACTGCTAACAACTCCTTCTCTGTCGTGGTGTAATGCTCCTGCGCATCTGTGAGTGTCTTACTCGCGTAATAGATAGGGTGAAAATGTTTGTCCCTATGCTAACCTAACACTGCTCCTATCGCATAATCAATCACGTCGCACATCAATTCAAAAGGTAAACTACAATCTGTCACACCCTCAAATTCCGGGTCTGGAATCTATCACGGAGGGGTGTGAACAAACCAGGATCACAGTCAATAGTTACTTGGAACGACTCTATATGCAACGTTTAACATAAAAAATCAAAGTTTAAACTTTATAATTCATGCGGAAGCGTTTAAACAAATAAAACAAACCCAAAATATACAGATAAACAAATGTATCATTGTTTAAGCGTTAGGATGCATGCTTGACCCGTGTAGTGCTCCTAACAGCAGTCCAGATTAATGACCTGAGAATAGCATACTAAAAGTCAACACACGGTTGGTGAGTTCAAGAGTTTGCGTTTAAACATAATAGTTTAACAAAAGTGTATATCAACCCAATGGTTGGTAAGTTCAAGAGTTTGCATTTAATCATAACAGTTTAACAAAAGAGTAATCAACCCAATGGTTGGTAAGTTCAAGAGTTTGCGTTTAATCATAACAGTTTAACAAAAGTGTCATCAACCCAATGGTTGATGTGTTTCAAGAGTTTGCGTATAAACATAACAGTTTACCAATAGTGTGTATCAACCCAATGGTTGACCAGTTCAAGAGTTTGCAGTTAAACATCCCAGTTTAACAATAGCGTGTATCAACCCAACGGTTGATCAGTTCAAGAGTTTACAGTTAAACGTCACAGTTTAACAATAACGTATATTTAAGCATGTGCATTGTAATGGCTAGCTAGCCCATTCCCAAACGATATTAAATAGTGATTTCGACATTGAAGCTGACTGTGTTATGTTTGCCTCCAGCCACGATGTTAGATCGTGACTAATGTTCATAGGACAAATTGCACCCGACTGACCTCGAGTCACACAGGTGGGGCTCGTCACACCCAGTAGTACTACCCAACTTTCCCCGCTATCCAATATTAACAATTCGAAAGTGTGAGGACTTTTATAATGATAAACAGCACTATATTAATATCATACACATCTTAAATATATAATGAAAACGTTTGTAACATTACCAGTATGCTATCTCCCCCAAAAGAGTTTAAATAAAATGAACTTACCCAAAAGAGATTTAGTAAAATAGTGGGGCCTGAACTCACCCAAAAGAGATTTAATAAAACAGTGGGGCTTGAACTCACCTCAGTTCTCGTGTGATGTTGATAAGCTAGTAAATTCCTCCTAAGGAATTTTAATTCACATGAGCACAAAAATACAAATTCAAAACCTAAATAAGTTAGATCTTTGAACCTGGTGTTCAATTGATCTAGGATTTGGTTCTCAGGAATTTGTTATAAACATATAATTAAATCATTTGGTTATTTTGTTTTAATAACTAAAGATTTATATTTGATTAGCTTATCAATGATTTTAACATACCATTATATTCTAAATAAATTATAAACATTATTTAATTATGTAAATTTATACTTAATTTTGTAAGATTTTATATATTTATAAAATCAAATTTTGCATTCATATTATCATGATTAATCCATAAATAATATGAGGTCCATTAATAATTTAATGATTTAAATTATTATTAAAAATCTATTTTTTTATAAGATTACAATTTATTACATATGTTTTTATTTATTTAAATAAATAAATAAATAAGGTTTTAAAGAAATAAATTTCCAGAAAATAATTATTTATTTTCTAAAATAATTAAAGTTTATAAAAATTAATTTTATAATTTTTAGAAATTTTTCTGTATTTTAAAAAGGCTTAAAAAGCTTATTTTAAAAAAATTGTTAGGGGCCGGGTTCGAACCCGCGACACCCGGTTCACACACCCACGCACCAAACCACTGAGCCAAGGGCTCACCCGCATCTAAACCCGGTTCCATTTTCTTTTAATATTTGTTTTCCAGAAACCCCAAATCCACCCGAAGAACCCTAGTTCATCAATCGATCAAATTGATCCTCAATTCAATACTGTAATCGATTGAAAACATAGGGCTTTCATTCCCTATAAGAAATAGAGCATATAGGTAGTTTTAATTACCTGTTTTGAAGTTCGAAGGAGGGTATTTCGATTGGTTGTAGGTTCGCGATAGGGAGGTAATCAAATTCGATTTATTGGTGTGTTTTAGGTGCGATTTCGAATGGCATTCAACTGGGGACTTATATAGGATCGTTCGTGTCATTTTAATTTGATTATCAATATAGTTAGTGGGTGTTTGTGACCCGGTTTTTGGTCGATAATGGGGTGGTCGGTTTGGGTGGGTTTTGCACTACCATTTTTAAATTACAAAGGGGTGTAAGTTCGAGTCACACACTAGAAGCTGTCGGGGTGGTTGGATTGAGCTAAACCGTGTCGTTTGTGTGTTTGTGGGTTGGCTGAACTTTCGGTCGAGTGGGAATCACACTCATTCGACACCATTATTCAAATTCAAGTGGGGTACGAGTTCGATTATCGTTCTAGAACCGGTTGGTATGTTTAATTCGGGTTGAAATGGTGTGTTTTGGTGGTTTGATGGTCGCCGGATTTTGGCCGGATGTTGGCCGGATGTGGGATCGACGGGGAAGGGGGGTTGGTTTGGGATATTTACAGAATGGTCCCTGGAGTTTCAAAACATTTTTATTTCATGTTTTAATCTTTTAAAACAAGTTTCAAAATTTACAAAACTAACCCTGAACTTATTAAGTTTAATAGTTTTTATAAATTATTTTTATTAATAATATCATTATTATTATTATTGTTATTATTATTAATATTATTATTTTTAATAATATCATTTGTTATTATTATTATTGTTTTCATTATTTTTATTATTATTTATTATTATTAAATAATAACAAAAATATAAAAAAAATAATTGTAAATTCTCGTAAACATTATAAATAAATAAAAAAAAATTTCGGGTTGTCACATCATCCTCCTGTTAGAGGAATTTTCGTCCCGAAAATTAAGATGTACTGGCAGCATCCTTGAACAGGTTAGGATGCTTGCGCTTCATTTCGTCCTCTCGTTCCCAAGTGAACTCAGGACCACGCCGGGAGTTCCACCGAACTCTTACGATCGGAATCTCACTATGTTTTAGTTGTTTAACTTTCCGATCCATAATTTCCAGAATATAATTTCGTGGTAAGGTGATGTCTAGAAATCAAGATAAGACCAACAATGATAAGAAAGGTTATCCGTCGGAATTTAAGAATCCCAAACGTCACCATATGAAACGATCTTAACGCATATCTTGTGATTATGTATTTCTCTTTTGACCAACCATCGGTCTAAAGAAATAATAAACTATGCGAAGATCTTGGAATGAGTTCACGAGAATGGTTAAGAATATTATTAAAACAGAAAATGAATCAATCATTCAGAATAACGATTGATGTTTTAACGTCATACCACGGTGTACGAATATTTGAAACGGATGCAGGTTAATTTCTCGACGTTGTGAGATAATGGGTTTGCTTTTACATAAAGATTACTCTGAACCTTTCCTTGGTGAGTAAATTCGATAGCATTGCTGATCAAGTGGGTGAGAATTTGTCTAATCCGTAAAACATCACCATTAACCTCCACTGGGACATCACCTCTTCTTGGCCTAAATTTTGTGGCCTCCAACCTCAGAACTCCTGAATCAACTTAGGAAAAGTCAAGGATGTCACTAATAAGTTGAAGGACTAGATCATCAGAAGACAACATGACACTCAAAAGTTGTTTCTGATCTTTATCAAGTTTTGTTATTGATAGAATTTCTGCTATGCTAACGACCCCTGATAATGGAGATCTCATCTCGTGTGTCATGGTTGCTAGCATTTGTTTTGCTCTCGTCGTTACCTCTGTAACATGAACAGTTTTATTAAGTTATGTCTCCCTGGCCTTCTGTACAGCTATTTCTTCTCTTAGTTTTGCCATCTTTTCTCTCTTTTCACCTGATCAGTGATTTCCATGCCCATGTAATTAACACCAACTTCCTCCCCATCTTTGCTGAACACGGGTTCAACATATATTAAGAATGTTTTGGCTCCAAATAACTCAGTCTCAGAAGTAATTCCTCTCTTCACTGGTAACTCTCTCCAGAACTTCTCTTTTAAAGTCTTGTTGTTCAAATAGAAATTTAATGATTTTCAAGCTTAAGGATTCAAAGTGATTCAAGAAGTGACTTGAACAATAGGAAACATGCTTTGCAAGGTAGCAATATTTAAGTACGTTTACATACGCAGTTTCAACAAACCATAAGCATAGTTGAGAACATTTGTATGACTAGAAAGTCATGAACATAAGTTGACAATATCTTCAGCAGAGAGAGTGTTTAGGAAGGCTACCATTGCACAATCACGTTTTGATGATAGCTCAAAATGAAAGTCGATAGATAAGGAATAAATGATTCCATATAGCTAGGTCAAATGAGGATAAAGGGAGATAAATCAATTTACGAAGTTAAGTGCTCCAAGCTTAGAATAAAAATCAACCTAAAACGATTGGGTCTCCTTTCAGGTTCAGGGATCATGCTTTGGTTTGATAGGTTGAACCACCTTCTCCTAGCGGACTATCTTGGTTTCATGCTTCGATAACCAATTCCTACAGTACTAAGTCTATGTCAAAGACATGACCTTCTTGTACTAATTTCTACCATTGGTTATTTCTACTAAGTAAAATGATTTCTAAGCAACTAGGGTTAATGCTAAGTTAAAGAATAATTCCAGAAGAATCAAAGCTATTATCAACCCTGGTATCAAATAGATGTGTAGCTATTGATGATAAGGTACGTACATGTAACAACACTTAGTCTTGTCAAGTGTGGCTTGCTTTAGTCATAAATGTATGACCGCGGGATGTATTACTTTGACTTATATGACCTTTATTTCCATAATTTAACTGTTCTTACTTTCTAGCTATAGCCATTTCCTAATTCTGATTTTTTTCTAACTTGTCCTGGGGTCCTAATCGACCTAGGGCACACTTATAGTAATGGTCGGAACTCCAACCTTCTTAATGTCCCCGTTTAACACACGTTAGCTTAATCATATTAACCAACATAGCTAGGTTCACAATATTGGCATTCTTGTCTACCTTACCGCTAGATTGCTTGTTTGACCCTCCAACTTCTTTCTACTACTCACTAGATTTTTTTTTTTCAGTGTCCTTAATTCTATTTGGTCTAATGTCATAAGGTATGACATCAGCTTTGTCAATTTATGAAGTTTGTTAGTATAAAAAGCACAACCTAACCCTACCATTGCACGATTTTAGAATTACAATTCTAACTTTTGCTTTTCATTCCTTAATCACCAAGGCTTTGAACTTACCTCAATAACCTTATATATAAGCATCACCGGTATACTAAGAATGTGCTTAAACCGGTTACACGACATCCTAATTTTCCTTAGCATCATCCCAAAGAATATGTACAATGAGTTTTATCACTCTTCTATTTTTCCTGTAGTCCACTTCCATTCTAAATATTCAATCAGTTCCTCAGTTACCGAAATACTAAGTGGAGGAATGTCCCTTAAAATGATTGGAAATACCATAAAGGCTTTAAGTAGGACAGGACTTAAGTAATAGCAAGTGTCAGTAATGTTTTATTACCCTTAACAAGATCTTACTAGAATTATGATCCTAACACCCTAGAGTATAGAATAGAAACTTGTAATGTTCATGATTGTTACTTCTCTCGCGTCCACGTCCTCTTCCAGACATTCTTTGGATTACCAAATATCAAAAGCTATCAGTCGTATGAAAATAGACCTTTTGTCTTGAAATGAAAAGGAAGAGAAATTCAAGGATTTAAAGAAACAGACAAGCTAGAGAATCAGTCCGAATCCGTGGGATTAACACAAATGTCATGGTTTGAATTTCGTCCAAATTCAAGGTAAGGTGAGCATTCCTACAAGTAGAACTGATAGATAGTTTCCACATCAGTGGCTATGTTCTATGAAGACCAAGACTTTCTTGCTCAAGGTGTAGGAATGATGACTTATACTGACTACAATGTTACCTCCCGACCAGATTCACCGGACTTAACATGCACGACAAATTACAATTACGTGTGCACCCGTAATGGTAACTTGCTTTGCATGATCACCCCGGTTCCTCCTATCAGGTTAACATATCTTGTCAAGTATAGTGGTCATCAATGGTTGAAGTACCAAATATGTATGTATTGTATCGGGGTCGATCAATCAAGGTATACGAAAGGATCAGTAAAGTTTGGGAATCATTGACACGCCAAGGTAATTTGACCCATTTGCCTTAGAGACCTGTGTATTGACCATAGTTTATCACTCATCCCAGAAATCCCCAGGTAAGCATACCAGGTCTCGCAATGAGATATATGCGATATGCTAGCCTTAGCCCGAGGGCCTTTTGCCAGGAAATCCAGAATACAGGTGTCTATGTGTCACACAAGTTCATTTGGTTTATGGAATTCAAAACCTCGATAAGATTTTCATAGGTTAGACATAAAGTCTAAGGATTTGAACCTACGATGATAAGTTAAGTTTAAGAAGACTAGGAACAAGTAACTAACTAACTGTGTGCGGTTATAGTCTAGTGTGTATGCAACCTAGTTCTCTATAACCAATGGCTCTGATACCAATCTGTCACACCCTCAAATTCCGGGTCTGGAATCTATCACGGAGGGGTGTGAACAAACCAGGATCACAGTCAATAGTTACTTGGAACGACTCTATATGCAACGTTTAACATAACAAATCAAAGTTTAAACTTTATAATTCATGCGGAAGCGTTTAAACAAATAAAACAAACCCAAAATATACAGATAAACAAATGTATCATTGTTTAAGCGTTAGGATGCATGCTTGACCCGTGTAGTGCTCCTAACAGCAGTCCAGATTAATGACCTGAGAATAGCATACTAAAAGTCAACACACGGTTGGTGAGTTCAAGAGTTTGCGTTTAAACATAATAGTTTAACAAAAGTGTATATCAACCCAATGGTTGGTAAGTTCAAGAGTTTGCGTTTAATCATAACAGTTTAACAAAAGAGTAATCAACCCAATGGTTAGTAAGTTCAAGAGTTTGCGTTTAATCATAACAGTTTAACAAAAGTGTCATCAACCCAATGGTTGATGTGTTTCAAGAGTTTGCGTATAAACATAACAGTTTACCAATAGTGTGTATCAACCCAATGATTGATCAGTTCAAGAGTTTGCAGTTAAACATCCCAGTTTAACAATAGCGTGTATCAACCCAACGGTTGATCAGTTCAAGAGTTTACAGTTAAACGTCACAGTTTAACAATAGCGTATATTTAAGCATGTGCATTGTAATGGCTAGCTAGCCCATTCTCAAACGATATTAAATAGTGATTTCGACATTGAAGCTGACTGTGTTATGTTTGCCTCCAGCCACGATGTCAGATCGTGACTAATGTTCATAGGACAAATTGCACCCGACTGACCTTGAGTCACACAGGTGGGGCTCGTCACACCCAGTAGTACTACCCAACTTTCCCCGCTATCCAATATTAACAATTCGAAAGTGTGAGGACTTTTATAATGATAAACAGCACTATATTAATATCATACACATCTTAAATATATAATGAAAACGTTTGTAACATTACCAGTATGCTATCTCCCCCAAAAGAGTTTAAATAAAATGAACTTACCCAAAAGAGATTTAGTAAAATAGTGGGGCCTGAACTCACCCAAAAGAGATTTAATAAAACAGTGGGGCTTGAACTCACCTCAGTTCTCGTGTGATGTTGATAAGCTAGTAAATTCCTCCTAAGGAATTTTAATTCACATGAGCACAAAAATACAAATTCAAAACCTAAATAAGTTAGATCTTTGAACCTGGTGTTCAATTGATCTAGGATTTGGTTCTCGGGAATTTGTTATAAACATATAATTAAATCATTTGGTTATTTTGTTTTAATAACTAAAGATTTATATTTGATTTTATAATTTCCAGAAAATAATTATTTATTTTCTAAAATAATTAAAGTTTATAAAAATTAATTTTATAATTTTTAGAAATTTTTCTGTATTTTAAAAAGGCTTAAAAAGCTTATTTTAAAAAAATTGTTAGGGGCCGGGTTCGAACCCGCGACACCCGGTTCACACACCCACGCACCAAACCACTGAGCCAAGGGCTCACCCGCGTCTAAACCCGGTTCCATTTTCTTTTAATATTTGTTTTCCAGAAACCCCCAAATCCACCCGAAGAACCCTAGTTCATCAATCGATCAAATTGATCCTCAATTCAATACTGTAATCGATTGAAAACATAGGGCTTTCATTCCCTGTAAGAAATAGAGCATATAGGTAGTTTTAATTACATGTTTTGAAGTTCGAAGGAGGGTATTTCGATTGGTTGCAGGTTCGCGATAGGGAGGTAATCAAATTCGATTTATTGGTGTGTTTTAGGTGCAATTTCGAATGGCATTCAACTGGGGACTTATATAGGATCGTTCGTGTCATTTTAATTTGATTATCAATATAGTTAGTGGGTGTTTGTGACCCGGTTTTTGGTCGATAATGGGGTGGTCGGTTTAGGTGGGTTTTGCACTACCATTTTTAAATTACAAAGGGGTGTAAGTTCGAGTCACACACTAGAAGCTGTCGGGGTGGTTGGATTGAGCTAAAACCGTGTCGTTTGGGTGTTTGTGGGTTGGCCGAACTTTCGGTCGAGTGGGAATCACACTCATTCGACACCATTATTCAAATTCAAGTGGGGTACAAGTTCGATTATCGTTCTAGAACCGGTTGGTATGTTTAATTCGGGTTGAAATGGTGTGTTTTGGTGGTTTGATGGTCGCCGGATTTTGGCCGGATGTTGGCCGGATGTGGGATCGACGGGGAAGGGGGGTTGGTTTGGGATATTTACAGAATGGTCCCTGGAGTTTCAAAACATTTTTATTTCATGTTTTAATCTTTTAAAACAAGTTTCAAAATTTACAAAACTAACCCTGAACTTATTAAGTTTAATAGTTTTTATAAATTATTTTTATTAATAATATCATTATTATTATTATTGTTATTATTATTAATATTATTATTTTTAATAATATCATTTGTTATTATTATTATTGTTTTCATTATTTTTATTATTATTTATTATTATTAAATAATAACAAAAATATAAAAAAAATAAATTGTAAATTCTCGTAAACATTATAAATAAATAAAAAAAAATTTCGGGTTGTCACACAATCCAGGGTGATCATAATCGGAGCATTCACCAACTTCTCCTTCAGAAGCTTATAAGCTCTCTTACACTCCTCAGAAAACACAAATGGCACATTTTTCTCTAGGAGTTGCGTCATCAGCGTCGCAATCTTAGAGAAATCTCTAATGAAACGTCGATAAAAACCAGCGTGGCCTAGGAAACTCCTAATAGATTTCACCGATGTGGGTAGCGGAAGCTTTCTAATAGTCTCAATCTTCGCCTTATCAACCTCAAGCCCCGCATGTGAAATCTTGTGCCCTAAAACGATGCCATCCTTCACCATGAAGTGGCACTTCTCCCAGTTCAGCATGAGGTTGGTCTCCTCACATCGAGCCAACATCTTCTCCAAACGCTCTAGACATACATCGAACAAACTCCCAAACACAGAAAAATCATCCATGAAAACCTCCATGGAGTCCTCGATCATGTCCTGGAATATAGCTACCATACACCGCTGAAAAGTAGCTGGAGCGTTACATAACCCAAACGGCATACGACGATACGCAAAGGTGCCATACGGGCATGTAAAGGTCGTCTTTTCCTGATCCTCCGGAGCGATAGAGATCTGGAAATAATCTGAAAAGCCATCAAGGAAATAGTAAAACTGTTGCCCTGACAAACGCTCCAACATCTGATCAATAAAGGAAGCGGGAAATGGTCCTTCCTCGTGGCATCATTTAGTTTGCGATAGTCAATGCAAACTCGCCACCCGGTGATTGTCCTCGTCGGAATCAACTCGTTCTTCTCATTAGTCACCACTGTCATCCCTCCTTTCTTGGGAACAACCTGCACGGGACTCACCCACTTCGAGTCAGAGATAGGGTAGATCAATCCTGCATCTAATAACTTAATTACTTCATTCTTAATTACCTCCTGCATGTTAGGATTTAATCTCCTCTGACTTTATCTAACAGGCTTATACTCGTCTTCCATGAGTATCTTATACGTGTAAAAGGAAGGGTTGATACCCTTGATATCCATCAGCTTCCACGCAATCGCCTGCTTATGTGCCTTTAGCACATCCACCAATCTCTTCTTCTCATCCTCTATCAATCTAGCAGAAATGATGACAGGTAACTGAGATCCCTCATCTAGAAATGCATACTCCAAGTGAGATGGCAATTCCTTAAGCTCTAAGGATGGGGGAGTCTCAACTGACGACTTCTCTATTGGTTCCTCTCTCATAATCACCTCACACACGTTGGCCTCCTTGACAGGTGAACTTTCACGATCTACCGAGTCATGCTCAAAGGCAAAAGCGGTCAACTCAATTTCCTGGTTCTCCCTAACCAGGATCTGTGAGTCTGTCTTAATGGGTTTGTTACACACATAATCAAAGTAGTTTAACTATTTAAACTTGAAAACGTAGCGGAATAAGACCTTAATAAAACGTTTTATAATCTGAAAATTAAGGTTCTTTACTTTGTATTAACAAACCAAAGAACATAGGATCATTTATATGTGTTTGAACAAGCTATCAACTAGAAATTTCAACCAAAAAAACCATGTAACTACCTTCCAAGAGGCTGCCCAAAACGTTGATGAACTACTTCCAAAGAGGCTGCCCAAAACGTGATTATGATGAAGATGGAGATGCCCTTGAACGACCAAAACACCAAGAATAGGTGTCCTCAAGCTTCCATACCCTCAAGCTTTTAGCAAACACTTGTTTTGCTAGGATTTGAACACTAAATCGAGCCAAGGAGGCTGCTAAAAAACCCTTTTTTCAGCTGAGATTTTTCTTCAAGATTGGAGAGAAATAATGGCTAGATATTTTTGCATGTAAGAGAGAGAAGATGATAGAGTGTATGGGTTGTTCTTGGAGTATGGTATCTAAAAAGCAACAAGAACCACTTCCCATAAAGGGGGCGGTCGAATGGCTTTTGGTGTGGGGTTTTCCCCTCAAAACCATTTTCCAAATGTTTTATTAACTAGTTGTTAAAATTAGTTATATAATTAACCTTTTAATTATATAACTCATACACACTTTTATTATTTGATTTTGTTTAACTAAATTAAACACCATTACAAATAATACCCATGAACAAAATATCCCTATAAGTTGTTCAACCTCATATGCAACTTGTTTAGAAAACCTATTTTCTAAATTGGTGGAACTATTTAATTGCATGATCACATTATTAATTAAATATTAATTGGTGTTTGCTAAGCTTGTTATTAGGTATGACCCGACTTGGATCATAACGTACTAACCACATCAATCTTCTATGTGTCTTGAGCATAAAGAATCCAACAATCTCCCACTTGCACAATTCATAGAAGATTGATGCAAGTAGTAAATACCGCCTAACAACGGTTTACTACCCTTAATACACATGACTTAAAGCCATTCAATAACATCATCCCCTTCAAGTATTCAACTTGAAATGATTTAGGTGAATCAATCATTTATCCTTTTGTTACAGATGTCATGTTAAATCCAAGGACATAGAATGATCATTCCTTGTTGATTTAACTTAATCAGGCCTTAGACATCTTACTCTCAATGAATAAGAGGAACAAATTCCATCTTAACTGCATACGTTTCTCACAATTACCTCATGTCATTCCTTGTTGATTTAACTTAATCAGGCCTTAGACCACATCAGGACACCTGCTGGTGAAGGTGCATCTCAACCCCTCTTTGGCCAGAGCTTGGAAGCTACACCAAGCAATGAAGGCCGAAACTCTCTCCACCCTGAGTCACAAAGGTCTGTGAGTGACAAAGGGAAAAGAAAAATGACTTCTGAGGAGATTGAGGAGGAGGAGAGAGAGAGGAAAATGAAGCTAAGGGGAGAAAGTTCCTCTACTGGGTCTGCAAGGCTCATACAAAGTGCTATCAGGGCTGCCCCCAGACCAAATACTTTGGATGATGAGTTAAGGGCAGTCAGGATAAACTACTTGCAGACCAGAAACTATGATGTTGATAATATCATTTATCTCCCCTTAGATGAGTTGAATGAACTGGCTGATATGGAACTATCAAGAGAGAGGAAGGAGAAAACAGGATGCAGAGCTTCTTCTGAAAATCAAAGAAGAAAGAAGAAGAAAGAGGCTCTATAAGCATATGCCTACTCTCTCACCAGTTCAAGAAACTCAGGAACAAGAGGATGTGGTACCACAAGAACCTCAGGTAGACAAAGAAAATGATAGGATCAATATGATCAACTACCTGAGTGCCACATGCCTCTATCAAGCTTATACACTTCTTCCCTTACTCTTTGACTACATTGAGTTTGAGTACCTCAAACGACTTGAACTTGATGTAGCCAAAGAAAGAAAGATTACTAAAAGAAAGTTAAGGGAAGAAGCTGTAAAATCAAGAGCCATCATCCATAAGAACTTGAAAAAGTCTACTGATAGGCAGAAGATGATGAGCTTCTTGAAGCTATATGGATTCTCCGGAAGGAGACTTGGTCCCGTGTCTCTATCCACCATGGATGATCATATCAGGGTAATCAAACAGAAGATACATAGAGGTGAACTTGTTGACTTACACTCCCCTTCAAGTCAGGTCCCTCAGGAAGTGGAGGTTAAGGTTGAAACATCTGAGACAACACAACTTGAACCTCCTGCTGAACCTCAACAAGCTTCCACTTCCGATTCACAGCAGGGATCTGTCCCCTCTCAGTCTGAACTTGTGAGAGAGGAAGACCCAACTGAGAAAGACAAAAATGATCAATCAGGTGTTGCAGGCCAGTCTTTTCAATTAAAAGGTTCAAAGAGGAGGAAAAGTATAGCTTCCAAACCAAAATCAAAGACAAAAAGGAAGTAAACATCCACCTCCAAACCTCAGGATGAGTCAGAACATCCTGAGGATGTGCAACAAGAGGATGCTCCACCAACTCCAATTCAAGAAGCTCCTCTGGCATCAGGAAGACCCATCTTATCTTGGACATACACCACAAATCTAGAAAGATGGCATGTCATAAGAGATCAAGGTGTTGAACATATCTATACATGGCATGATATGTTCAATCTACCTCTGCTTGATCTCTTTGATATGAGAAGATACTATGAGAGTCTGAGTGATCCTGATCATCTAATGAAGAAAGGGATGGTCATCATCATAATAAGGACTGTTAACATCTAAAGTCTTCAAGTGTTTTGGTAGCATCAGCCTAGGGGGAGTTTGTAAGATTTTTAGTAAGGTTGATGCAACCTAAACACTCAAAGTCTTTACTGCATGCATGCACATGTACACTGAAGTGGAATGCTTCGGAAGTTTCACACTGACTTAGAAATTATTCTAAGTGTGAAATCTTCCGAAGCCAAGACCAATATCTTCCGAAGCCAAAAGATGAAGTCTTCCGAAGCTTCAAGGACAAAGTATTCCGAAGCCAACCATTGAAGACAGATTTCTTCCGAAGACTTTTATAATACATGCTTTATCTGATGTACCTTTTTACCTAAAGCTGAACCACTTTCCCTGTCACTCTGATAAGTCACCAACCTTTCATGAGTTGGTGAAAAGGTCCATGCTTTTGATAAACTGTACATTGAGGTCTTGAGTCTGTAACTTTCCACTTTATGTACTTTATCCTTTTTGTAATATATTAGGATGTGAGATATGACATATCATAGTCACTAGTCAAAAGGCAATCTGCCTTTTGACTCTACATGGATTTGGTTGTCTAGTTCATGTATCCAGCTGGCCTTTAAAGTATGGTCGGCTGTAGATTGTAGTATAAGTATTATCTGGTCCTTGTAACAAGATAAGTTAAGTAGAACTTTGTAAACCGGTTGTAAGGAACTAGAGATCAATATACATCAATCTTGAAAACCAACTGGTTGTGTGTTGTTCTAGTCTTATTTACATCTTGTGTTTCTTAGTTCTCAAAACTCATTCTAACCAGTTCCCCATTTGAATTGTTAAGTGTTGAACTACACTCTCTTCTTTGTGTTGTTGTGTTGTACAAGTGCATAATCCCTTCACCCAGTCCTGCAATATTGTCTCATCATACAATAAGAAAAACCCTACCTAGCGATAGGGTAAGAAAACCTTACCCCTTGTGTTCGTCGATGTGGTAGGAACATTTACCTACCTTATTTAACTATAAGTTAGGAAAATCTTATTTTTAGGAAGACTAAGTCAAGTTATTTTGTCCAAGTTAATTTAATTTGTTCAAGGAGAATATCTAGCCAATTGTTCCATACTATATTAAGTCATGTTATGTTTTCCTACCACCTTTTCCAAGAACATCTCATTGCTAAATAGCTAGCCTTACCTTTGCCAAGAACATCCCCTTCGCAAGTAACTTTTTGTCTAGATCTCTTGCCATTCTTGCTAAAAGTATTCCCTTGGTAAGCAGCATTAGCTAAACCTCTAGTTATCTTTGACAAAGACATCTCATTGGCAAGCAACCTCCGGTCCACATAACAAGAGTAGGGGATTAATCTTTTTCTACGAAGTCATGTCTAACCTTGTCATGTGGTAATCGCTACTTCCTGACCCCAAACAATAAGACCGACAAAACATGAGTGGTGGTAAGAACAACGCCAATCAATCAAGTTTGGGAAACAACGACAATACGGCGAATAATACAAGATACAAAAAATCCCCGCCTGACAGCAATCAAGTTCCAGTACAAAAGAAGCCTATCCTACCCCACGTTCAAGTTATAAATTCAATAAAACTACTAGGTACTGCTCTCATAACTGAGAGTACGATTAGCAAAACACACAATCCAAAAACAAAGTATTAACCACATGATATAAAAAAAACAAGTTAAATGAGAACGTGGGTCTTCCTGATGTTAAGAATCTGTCACCCAACATCATAAAATCCCCAGGTGACGTATGATTGGATTCAGGGGTATGGGTTTACCCCACTTCACCAGCACCGTTACTTTGACTTAACCCATATCCAGCTACGTTGAAACGCAACGACTATGGTTTCGAAGTTCATGTCAATTGGAGTCGGGGACTACGGGGTGGTGCCCCCGATTTCCCCCCGAGTTAATTCTCCGATAACTCTCTTTCCTCTTCTTTATTTTTTTCTAAAACCGATGAATATTTACTAGGTTTGACGGTTTCTTTCCCGCACGTCATCATCTCCGCCCCAATCACCACCATGCACGTATTTCCTCCACTTCTCCTTACATGTAAAAATAGTAGGGTTGTTCACGAGCCGAGCAGAACCGAGCGGACCTTTGCTCGTGCTTGGCTCGTTTCCAAACCGAACCGAGCCGATCGGCTCGTTTACAACCGAGCGGAAAATCGAATGAGCATTTTCTGAGCCTTAATTTTTGGAGCGAACGTCGAGCAAGCGCAAACGAGCGGTGAACAATTTATACAACCCAACTATCTTGTGTGTCATACAATTTATACTGCAGCGAATAAGGTTTAATAACTTAAAAATCAACCACATTTCATTACATAATACTTTCATGGATGATAACATGTTGTGGCTGATGATGAAGTTAGCTAAGTCTGTAGTTAATAAGGCGGAGAACATATTGCAGATAACAGTGACGATGAGAGTGGGATGATCGAAAAAATATCTTTAACGGCTTAGGACATCACTTTTATATTAAGTGTAGAATTCTTTATTAGGTTGATTGACCAAGTATGCATAAATATATTATATATTTGTATATAATGTGTCAAATCTACTAGGGTACTACGTATAAACTATATATACATATTAATTCGATCCGAACCGAACCGAGCGGGCTTTTGCTCGTGCTTGGCTCGTTTACAAACCGATCCGAGACGATCGGCTCATTTACAACCGAGCAAAAATTCGAACGAGCATTTTTCGGACAAATTTCAAACGAACGTCGAGCGAGCATCAAGCGCCGAGCGATTTGAACGGCCCTAAAAATAGGCCACGTCATCGCCTCTAAAAGAGGACCAAAACCCTAGCAAGAGGTTTAGCACTACTTTGATCTTATCGGAGCGGTACCGGAATGTGACGACGGCGACGGCGATGGTGCGATATCTTCTTAAAATTTCTGCTGTGCATGTACTTTATAAATTAGGTTATTCTGTAGTTGCCAAAAGTATTAAATTGAATCTCTTACTTGTTAGTTTTTTGTGTTTATGAATCAAAGGTTACTTATTTTCCTATTAGCTTTGTTTCGCTTATTAGTTATTCATGATTCATTATTATTGCTGTTCAACTTACTTGCTTACCAAAATAAAGGTGTTTGATTTAAATTTAGGGTAAATTCGTTGTGTAAGTGTTTTATAAACATTTAAATGTATTCTAAATTGGTATTTTGTAACTGTAATTATGTCTGGCAACTGTGTTGGCGATGCTTGATGTTAACGAACATCAAAGCTCCGTGACTGTAAATAACGATGCTTTGAAGTTTGGAGATCTTGAGGCTTTGTTTGCTGCAAATGAATCAATTTCTCGGTGGGTACTCTGTTTTGAGGTATGTTAGATCTCCTGCAATGTATTTTTATTATGTTTTATATATATGAGTTATAAATAACAAACCTTTAAATGTTATTCTCATTATAAAGTTAAAAAGAAACATACATTGAGGAATCTTTGACACCACAATTGACACATAACACTGTATACTTATCCCTGCATCTTCCCTAAAGAACACAGACACAGAGGACTAAATCTGAGGTATCTTTGGACTCTATCATTGCATAGGTTAAAAAAGACCCTGCCACACCAAACCACCAACCCTTGGTGTTTTTTAGGGGCGCGGTCTAAATAGACTCCAGGAATCTTCCGAAACATTTTTTAGATTCCTGAAGTTTAGTTCAGGCATCCAATTCCATGAGCCGTCCAAAAAGCGCCCATGAAGTTGATATGTCTGGTATAACTATATTACATAAAAGTTAACTACTAATAACGTAAAACACATAAAAGAAAACCTTAAAGTTAGAAAGTTGGAGTCATGGAATGGAAGAATCTAGAACTGTCTTCCAGTATAGGTCTGTCCGAAGCTCCAGTTAGGCGGAGCCACATTTTTAGAAACTATTGTTCTGCCATCACTTGTTGTGACCTTGAAAGATAGAGCTTGACCATCAAGGTAAGCACCACTTTGCCAGTTTTGACCCCAGTTCCGAGACATCGCTTGCCAGTTCTTACTTTTAGAACCCTTTATAGAGACCGCAATGACATCACCAGCACCACCAACGTTGGTCAAGAGCACTAGGTTGAAGTATGAGTGACCATTGATTGTGAACCTCACTCCACCTCTCTTCTTGCAAGGAACCCTGCAACAGTTTGATAACACTCTTAGTTTTACAAATCACACACTCCGCCTTAAAACATATCAAAGATAATACTCATGTGGTTTGAATGTAAAGGCTAATACCTTCTATATTGAACTGGTATTATTCCAGCTTTGTATTGACCAATCTTTAGGAAAACCGGTTGAGCGAGATCAAAGTGTTGAAGGGGGGGATTACACCACCCGCCATTGTTGTTTGGTAGTGCAGGATTAGGAGGACAAAAGTTTGTAGCTGTGACAATAATGGAACCTGGAAGACACCATCTTTTATCATTCACACATTTGATCTCAAAACAAGCTCCACATGCAAGCCCATTGTTGAACAGAGCAGTACTCAGTGCGGCTGTGTTTGTACCATACCCTTGACTATACAAATTTCCATACCCACATGCTCCTCCTGCACATGAACAAAAACTATCAACTTATTCTTTTTTACCACAAAAGATAGTTTAACCACATTAGGTTGAGTGAGTTTCTTACCCATTGTACCAGAAGCATCACTGCCTCCGTAGAAGGTAGCATGGGCACTAGACCAGCCACCACGACCACCGCGGCCATAAGCACCTGGGAATGCTACCATGGAGGTGACTGTTAGAACCAAAAAAATTTCAAGAAACTTCATTTTAGACCTGCAAAAGTTGTATTGAAGAAGATATGTGTCTATAGAATATGTTGAGAAGGTGTGAAGATGAAAGTGTGGAATGACAGCCCTTTATATAAAGATGGGTGGGAGAAAACTGTAATGGCAGTTAAAGCCTTAACCATATGCCAACTTGTTAATCTAATATAAAATATGTTTACCTCCTTTTTTCACATGCTTCATGTTAATAAGGAATCATATTCTATGGGAAGAGTAATGAAAAAGGCAACTATAAAAGTTAACTCATTACACTTGCAAGCATAGACCAGAAAATTATTAATAAGATTTGATCAGTCCTTTAGTTTTAAGTTTTAATTGTATTAAATATGCATTCACTGGTAGCCCCAAGTAGCCCTAGAAAGTTTATGAAGCTTGAAGCCTACTTCCATATTATAATAATAATAACAATACTAATAAAAATATATATGGGAAGATATGGTAACTGCTTTACTTCATTCAACTTTATTTTGCCTTTGTTGCTGTTATATATTTTTATTTGCTGCAGCCACAAGATACTTTTTGAGGTTGAAGTTAATAAGCATGCTATAAGCTACTATAGACCCTAGTAAAGAACCGTATTATGTGTTATATAGCATCCAATACCTTCTATTAATGAGTTATTTATGGAACTAACAGTCGAGTTAAATTGATTTGCTGAAAATTTTCTAAGAGCAGCACCAAAGGGTGCGCCGTTGATTATAAGATTTAGGGTTTACTATACATACACTTTATCTGTAACTTGTATAAATGAAACATAGCCCAAATCAACCTTATTTATTTATAGATGTATTAACAGTGTCATGGGATTGAACTTTAGCATGGGGGTAAGAAAAACGACAGTTACCTTAGGTCAAAACCCGGGTGAACTACAAAAACATATATGGATTAAACAAGTAGCAAGATGCAAATTTGTTGACTTTTATTGAGTGTTTGATAAGTCATGGATGTACTTTAGAGGTACACTTTGGTTTCTAGAGATTAGCAAATAGAAGTGTCATTAATGATTGGGTGATTAAAATAAACACCCAAATGATGCAACTAAAACCTTGCACATGAAAATCCATTTGTGGCATGTGGACCTTTTAATTACAACATGAGATTGGCATGAAAATCCATTGACTTCCTTCTTTCACTCTCAACTAGAAGCAAACAAGTAGATGAATCACATGGTCACTTAGATTTGCTATTTTCTAATCAAATATTTTTTCTTTTGAAGCATTTTAAGTGGATCAAGATTTACTCCACTTTTGTCTTTAGTTCAACATCGTCATATTGGCTCACAATAGGAAATTTTGTAGTTATCATATGTATTATTACAAATTATTATTCATAGAACATATGATGCAGTGGTAAGACGTCTAAAAACTTTCTCAAAAGACTCAGGTTGAAACCTTGTCCAGATAAACATCTTGGATGGTATTCTTGTTTAAAAAAAAATTGTAGGGAAGATATCATATGTCATTATGTGTATGCATTTACATGTACATATATGTTTGTTTGATTAAGAACTCCTTAAGTTGAAGAACCATTAGAGTTTATTTGATTCATTTCTTGAGTTGATACCTGGTATCATAGTATACTTGTGTAATTATACATCAGTGTTTATTTGATTCATGTACATATGTGAATATCTTTTTTTTTATCATACAAAGGCATATCTCTGTAGGTTATATACTTATGGAAATTGCCATAGATCTTGTGCTATGTCACCTCTAATTTGTTGTGGAGAAAGGAGACATAAAATTGAAGAAAAAATTAGGTTTTTAAAAGGTGCGTCTAGTTTGGGAGGCGATAGGAAAAGAAGTCGTATGTTCTAGAGATAACAAACTTCATGGATAGCTAAATAGTTCAGGATACACCAAGTGGGAATAAAACCTATGAATTTACTTAGTTTTGTAACCTTTTGAAAAAATTTCTCAAATTAACATCTCAAGGATATTACAAGTGGAACAAGACCAATGTCTTTATTATAAAGATATTCGTCGTTCCAGACCTTGCCTTTGAACACCTTGTCAAGTTCGAGCCTCATCGGCATGAAGAAACGAAGGTTCTATTCTATCTCGATCTTTTGTGATTTGGTATGGGTTTGTAGTCTAAGTGAAATAAAGACTCCAAAGCAGTCCGGCTTGGTGCTTAAAATCATTTTGACGTTTAACTCACAGTGGGACCGGGAATCGGACTGGTCGAACCGGCAACCAAACTGGTCGAACCGGCAACCAAACTGGTCAAACCGGCAACCGGACCGGTCGAACCGTGTCTTTTAGTATATTTTTAATATTGTTAGTATTTTTTACATATATAAATTAAAATAATTGTAATTTTATCCAGTCTTATATTTGGTCATACTAGTTTGATCAGCGAACCAATAAAACATCTGAGTTATTGTCCGGTTTGGTTCGAAAAACTTCAAACTCTCCCAAAACTTCTTTAGTTCTTTATTCTCTGGCCCTTTTAGAGTGCCTAAGCTACAAGGGTCTAGTATTTTTGCTTTTTCTAATGTGTCTTTGAATTTCTTTATCTTAAAAATGAATTTGTGCTAGTTGTTAGGGCCAGGTCGACCTAAAACATGAATTTGTGTGTCATATGACGATTTAAAATGAATTTCTTATTTTTCCAAAAAAAATGTTCGATCTTTCTACGTAGTTTCCTAAAAAAGAGTATTCAATTAAGAAAATAATGCATCACATTTCTTATTTTACCATTACTTGTATTTTTATCATTAAACTACATAAATTACACATCTCTAAGACTACATCTATTTTTATTTACGTCTCTTAAACTAAGTGCGTTTTTGCTAGCATACATTAATTTTAGAACGAAAAGATGCAATTTTTAATCATTTAATTATTCGAATGTAAAACATATTGAATTAGCCCATTTTATATTAAATCTTTGTACAAACAGATGGTAAAGGGGAAAGTAATACTAAAAATCTTGAGTGTTAATATTGTTAAAACGTTCTTATAAGCATTATGATCTAACAATCATAACTATAGTGTGATCAAATGTGTATTCATCGTAAAATCTACTCATCATAACTATAGCATGATCACATACGAGTAAATTTGAGAAACTTGGATTTCTTAACAAAGCATAAGTAAAGTCCTGCGGCTTAGGGTTTCACATAGGTGCTCCATGAATAAGAAAATACGATCCCACCTCAAATCCATAGAGTAATCGATTTTCTCGTCACTCGTTCTGCAACCAGAAACAAAGCTCGTTAGAGGCCTGGAAGCCATAGCTTCGTTTGCACCTTGACGCTCAAGCCAATCTAATTGTCATGATATGTTCAGAATAACAATTTGAAGTATGTAGGCACTTGCTGATAGAGTGAGAGAGGGGTAAGAACTAATGTTCTCAGGTTCGGAGCGTAAAGCGAACAGGTCGTCTTACTGGTCGACTGTAAGAATCGGTCGTCTTACAGTTCGGGTTCGAACCGGACCGGGTTCAGGTCAACGTTTGTGGGACTGGTTTTGATCAAGAACCGGGTCGGGTCCGGAACCGGTTTCGGGCCAATAAAACCCAACCCGGGTGGAACCGGTCCGGCTCGGTTCCAAACCGGTTCGGGTCCAAAAACCGGTTTCAAAAAAACGATTTTTTTTTTTTAATTTTAATAAATAATATTTAAAGTTATAATTTAATTAAAAGTAGATTAATTGAAACAACTACAAATATTTATATTAGAAAGTAGAGCAAGTGAGAGAGCGTTTTTGCGTTTTTAAACACGTTTTTGAGCTTTTGAGTGTTGTGACTAAACCATTACACCCACTACCTAGTTATATTATCATATAAGGGCAAAATGGTCAAAAAAACTTCAAAAAAATGGTCAAAAAAAACTTCAAACGGCTATATTACCATTTGAAAACTTTTTTTAACGGTTGGAACCAGTTTTTCTGGACTGGTTCCTGAACCGGGTTGGGTTAAAACCAGTTCCAAACCGGTTTGGGTCAAAATGTTTTTTCCGGGTTGGTATATTCTCGGGTTGAACCTGGTTCGGTTCCGGGTCAGTTTTCCGGTTTGGGTTGGGGACCCGGTTCCTATGTGCACCTCTGCCTCTGCAGTCTACACATTCATAGAATGAGATGATCTAAATATCTTAATGACTAAGAATATGTTTAACAACATGTAACACGATATAAGATACTTAAACAACAAAAAAGAAATTATTTGATTTTTGAGCTCTTTTGAATGAAGAAGTATGCAGCCTCCACAATCAGGGGAAAAAAATTAAAAATAACAAATCTATTGTCTGAGGTGAACTTAGCTAACAAGGTCTTTAGCCCCTGTCACCTCCTTCACGTTTCAGTTTCTCCCACCATTTTTTTTTCTAATGTCACTGCTCATATGTGTTTTATTGGCTTTGGGGCGCTTTAATTTGAATACGAATGCACAAATTCTGTTTTTAAACGGGTTAGAAATGATAATTTAAAACTTAATTATTTTTCATGCCGTATTCATGATCTGCTTTAGGTCAAGGAATTACCAATTAAGATCAAATAGAACTAGCATTTTGGCCTCAAGCGATAGGACTTGAGAATAGAATGAAACGGAATTTGGACGAGATAAGCTATAAAGTAGAAGAAAAGTTCAAAATTTATTACATAAGAATCAATAGCGGCTCAGATAATAACACCTCTTTGTTGGCCTCCGACAATCGTTTCAATTGTTTCCCCACTAACAGATAAACGGATTGTAAAACAGACCAATAAATGGACCTTTAAATCTTGGATTTCTCTTTCAGACACCATTCAATGTCAAATTTGTTAGTGATGTTCTTTGTTAGTGATGTTTGTATAACATGTAAGTTAGATGGGTTTAATATTGCACATAAAATTTAATATCTGAGTATTGTACAGAGAGCTTACTATTTTGTCTACTAATGTTTTTCTATACGATCAACCAAATGCACAACCCGGCTACCTATTTACTACACATTCACCACCCATCAACATATATAGCATGTTTACAACACATTTACATATGCCAATGCATTGCATTTGAACCAATTTAGCTAAATCCAGTTACATACATGATTTTATAGGTGTTGCAATAAATGTCTTTTAACACAATAAAGGCTATATTCATAATTATTAATTTCAACCCGTCATACTGAATCAACTAATCCTCATCCAGACACGATTTACACATAACTTCCACAATTCGAAAGAACGCTAATGACCAATTGACCATCATAAAGCGAGTACTTGTGATTCTTTTAGACTTTGGTCCTAGGATGAATGGTGTGAATGCTTGCTAAATGAATAAAGACACAACTTCTATTGCATGATGTACAAGCCACAATAACACGACAACCATTCCAAAAACTTTGGTGTTGCAAAAACTGGCTATCAAACATTACGGTAGATATCAATGCTTATCAAATCATCAATAACTGAGATACATAAGTAGCAATGCTATACGCTATACCAAATGCGTTTAAGGGTGATATAAGTACATACTAACACAGGATTAAGCATGTAGTTGTTCAACAGTCGACTTATTCAAACACACGATCATTTACAGATACACAGACCACCACGACACCGCGTGATGAGGAAGTAGTGCCGTGTATAGCCACTCTAGACATGGAAATCTCACAAGACATGATATCCTGCAGATACCATTTGACAGATTGTTAAGAAAAAAAATGAAAGAATTATACTTCTATTGCTGCTAAGGTGAAAGATCATGAAAGAACCACAAAGCGTGTCAAGCTGGATACATTTTTAAAGTTTGTACCTTTATATGACAAGAATAGGTAGTAGTACTGTTATTAAAGAATATTATCAAGTAAAGTTTGAGTTGAGATGCTTACAGTAAGGGACCATGGTCCACCTTTGATTACTGTCTTTCTTCCATTCCCAGAGAACAATTTTTGTGCCATCATGCACGCCACCATGGTTCTTGTCACCATTGAATGCATCAACATTGAGTCGAATATTGTTGACCATTCTTACCGCCCGATAACCGTCCCCTAAGTCCTTGCTCTCAGTCCAAAGAACAGATTCATCAAGTTTATCAGGGTTGTATTCTGTCAGCTGAACCTGAGTAAAGAAATTACAACTTCACCAACACAGATAATAACAAATTTGAAGGTTATATGATGGTGCAAATTGCTTAACATGTTACCAGTTAGCTTAATACAACACTTTTTCAGTAAAACTGAAATAAAAATGTTATCAATGCAGTCAAACAGTAGCTCTTTTGATCTCAAAATGTCAAATTACTATATTTTATCACAATCAAACTTCAGATCCCTTAAATTTGAAGTTCTTGTTAGGGGTGTGAAGTTCTAACACGACACGAACTTGACACGAAACTTGCGGGTTTTGGTTTAGTGACTTTAGTCTAACTGGGTTCAGCTCAACTCCGGTTGAACCCAGAAACATGTTCAGCTAAACTGAACATGTTTGAGTCTTGAAAGGCCCATGTCACCGGTTTGTATGTATATTTGATCATAGGCGATTCATAACCATCAAACATGCTATAAACAATAACAATCATCTAAAAAAACAATATGCAGCAAATAATCAACATACAAAATGGCAAATCAAATCATCAATGACAAAAAGAATCACATACAGGATAAGTTGCACCAATGGAGTGCTTCATAGCTTGACCAGTGGCTTTATTCACCAAAGCAAAAGAGGGATAACCCTGTTCATCCTTCACTCTTGTGCTAAATTTCTCATCTTTAATCCAATGCTGTTCAAAATCAAACACCAATTCAACAAACTAATTATACAATCACACAAAGGGGATATTAGGGATCATGATTTCAATCGATTTTTTCCTTTGTCCTTTCAACATCAACGATCTACCAGAATGTTTTGATCAAAAATCAAGCATTACCTGATGAAGATCAGAGGGATTTGATGGTGCAAGAATCACTTCTCCGTTGCGGATCGTGAGGGCGTAATCTGTTTTCGCCTTACAATAAACCCTAACTGTAGGTTTATTATCAGTGTATTTTGGTCCTTGTTTGTGGTGATCAGTGTGGTGGTGGTGGTTGATGATCGGAGGAACATGTGGGGTGTGGTGGGTGTGTTGCGGTGGTGGTGGTGGTGGTTGATGGTGGTAATCTGCCGTGTAGGGAGCAGCGGCGTGTGGTGGCGGTGGTGGTGGAGGGTAGAGCTCGACGTGGGGTGGAGGTGGGTGCGGTGGTTCATGGTGGTGGTGGGTGGCGTAAGGCGGTGGAGGAGGGTAGTGTCCGCCGGCGACGTGTGGTGGTGGTGGTGGTGGGTCGTCGTCACGGTGGTGGTGGTGGTGGTGGTGGCGGTGGTGGTTGAAGGGGTCCATTTGTTGAAGGTAAAGATTAAATTTTGAAAATTTGTGTTAAACGCAACCGTTGTGGTTACATATGATATAGGAGGTTGAAAGTAGTTCAACTTGTACATTGTGGTGTAAAAGTTGTACCTTACTTTGGATGTTATTTGGTGCTAGAATATGTTCTCTAACTACATTCTCACTTGTTGAATTACATTTCTATCCTTCTATTGCTTGTTGAGAACGTGTAATATAAGGTGTAAAGGGTAAATTTAACTTTGTTAAGATTGGTAAGCAAAATGTTGATTCTTTAAAACCTTAACTATTAAGTAAAGCCCCTTGTGTTTGTTCTTTTCACAATGCACGTTATATGTTTGTTTGGGTGTGGGTTGATGTGAGTCAGGTCGGATATGTTGTAGTTTAGATTTTAAAAGGAAATTATTACTGATTTTCCTGTTAAAACAAATCCGATTTGTTTAACACCAATTAAGAAATTAAACCAGAAATTATATGAGTTAGAATGTGTGAAGTTTATGCTCGTTTAAAAATATTTTGATTTTTAAAATAAAAAGCACGGTAGTTCAAGGGGACAAAATCCTCTAGACAACTAGAATTCAAGGACAATGTTCTGTTAGTGAGTCCAAAGACAAAACCCTTGGGGGCAATCAGGCGTAATGTTGAATTTTATTCTAACATGTTTGTTATGTATCAAAGTTGCTTCTGAATCACTAAACTAATAAATGTAGCATAAAATTATTTACGATAGTAAGTGAAAGTCGGTATCAACTTTAGTTTAGATATTAACTGATGCGCTGATGCATTGATATTAACTTAGCATCAGTGGTAAATATGATCATCGATACCAACTTGGATGGTAGCAACTTTGAGCATTAGTTGTAACTTGATAGTAGAGAGACGCATTCAATCCTTGCTTTTATATTAGTTATCAGTTATTCTCTTTGGTGTGACTTAGAGTGGTTTGGTAGCTAGCAAGGCTCGTAACTTTGAGGTCACGGGTTCTAATTCTGTTTTCACGATACTTTTTTGTCAGAAGCTGTAATAACAAAAAAATAAAAAATATAATTAAAAAAACTATAGTCGATGGCTACTAAACAATCAATAACAAATTTGTCAATGTTGATGTTTAGAAGGTCGACAATAACTTAGTTCATACTAATGTTGTTACTACTACCTTGAATTGTGATATTGAAGGCTAGATTGATTAAGTAGTTGATAGTTATAACAATTATAAACGTCAATTGTTGCATTTTTTATCAAAAATTTCAAATTGAAAATATTATTTATGACATTTTAATTATTTTACAAAATAATAAATGAAAGAACTATAAGATTCAGAAACTATATATAATAACGCAAACCATTAACGGTGTATTACAACTTCACCTTGATTTTACAAAATGTATGTCCTGCTTAGTTGAAAATCTTTTGTTTAAATTTATAAATATACTAGGTTTAGTAAACCGTATATTACACAGATTGAACAAATAAAATATCAAATGGAATAAAAGTTATCTATAACATCTAATAAAACAATGTCTTTTTTGCCATTTGGGACTTATCTATAAATTCTATTTTCACGATACTTTTTTTTTCAGAAACTGTAATAAAAAAAAAACTATAGTCGGTGGCTACTAAGCAATTAATAACAAATTTGTCAATGTTGATGTTTAGAAGGTCGACAATAACTTAGTTCATACTAATATTATTACAACTACTACCTTGAATTGTGATATTGAAGGCTAGATTGATTAAGTTGTTCGATAGTTATAATGATTAATTATAAACGTCAATTGTCACATTTTTTTATCAAAAATTGCGAATTGAAAATATTATTTATGACTTTTTAATTATTGTACAAAATAGCAAATGAAAGAACTATAAGATTCGGAAACTATATATAATAATGCAAACTCTTAACAGTGTATTAAACTTCACCTTGATTTTACAATTTGTATGTCCTGCTTAGTTGAAAATTTTTGTTTAAATTTATAAATATACTAGCTTTAGTAAATGGTGTATTACACGGATTGGACAAGTAAAATATCAAATATAATAAAAGTTATTTATAACATCTAACAAAACAAGGTTTTTTGTCATTTGCCACTTATCTATAAATTCAGTTTACATGATACTTTTTTGTTAGAAGCTGTAAATTGTAATAACAAAAAAAAAAAAACCTATAGTCGCTGGCTACTAAGCAATCAATAACAAATTTGTCAATGTTGATGTTTAGAAGATCGACGATAACTTAGTTCATACTAATATTATTACTACTACCTTGAATTGTGATATTGAAGGCTATATTGATTAAATAATTGATAGTAATAACGATTATAAACGTCAATTGTCATATTTCTTTATCAAAAATTGCAAATTGAAAATATTATTTATGACTTTTTAGTTATTATACAAAACAACAAATGAAAGATTTAAGATTCGGAAACTATATATAATAATGCAAACCCTTAACGGTGTATTACAACTTCACCTTGATTTTACAATCTGTATGCCCTGCTTAGTTGAAAATCTTTTGTCATGTATTACACGAACTGAACAAATATAATATTAAATAGAATAGAAGTTATTTATGACATCTAATAAAGCAATATTTTTTACTACTTATCATTCTTTTAACCCATGTTTTTGTCACTTATCATTCTTCTAGACATCTACACATTAATTTTCTCTCCAAAAGGGTATTGTAGATTTTATAAATGATGTTAAACACTCATATAAATTTTATTAATTGCTACATTTCTCTTTTTTATCTAGATTTTATAAAAATCAAACTATCTTTTCTAAAAATAGATTTACTAAGGAAATTAAAAAATCACATCTTTAGATTAACATTGAAATAGTAAAACAACAAAAAATTATATAATATAAAGTTTTCTAAAGCAATAAACCTTTTTTAAATAAAATATTTTAAATCGTTTTGTTTTAAAAGTTATAAAAAGGTAATTTTTTTAAAAAAACAACCAGAATATTACAAACCAGAGTTTTTAAAATACTGAATTTATGTAAAAAATATTTCTTTTATAAAAAATCTTAAAACGAATGTTTAAAAAACTATTTAGGTAAAAGGGTTTAAAATGGTATAATTATTTTATTTCTTCAACTATTACACATATATAATTTTAATTATATTTATATTAAAATATTATACTGTAATTATTTGTGTTTATTACTAATTATAATCTGTTTAATGAATGGTTTTTAGCCTATCGGTCGATCTATCTACTATCTAAAACTAAAATAAGCATGACGCGATTGTAAAACTAATCTTACTAATTTTCTCATTATCTATATTATTAATAATAATATTGAATACTAATTATATTACTTATACCATATCCAAATTAAAAATATATAGCTTAATAAATTAAAAACCTATATTTTTATTAAAAGCACACTTTTTAAAAACAATGGTTTTATAAAATAAAGAATACAACGAACTATTTTTTAATTCATTTTTATTAAAATAAAATATTTAAAAATCACAGTTATTTTATAAAAGAAAAGTTTAAGAAAAGTGCATCATTGTTTGTTTACTTAAAATAGGTATTTATACGTAATTATAAATCATATTTTGTCTTCGAGCATTATTTTATAATGCATAAATTTTTATTATTAATTATTTAATATTTTATTTATTCAACCCGTGTAACACACGGGGACTAACCTAGTAAAACAATATACTAAGACATGATATCATTGGAATTATGTATAAGTAATAACTATAAGTAAAAATAATAATATAAACTTTTAAATTTTTTTGTTTTTTGCAAAATAAATTAAATATTTTGTGTCAAAATAACATTTTAAAAAATTATCATTTTAAAATGTCATTACTATAACTCCTTATTTTAATTATTTTTATTTTATTATAAAAGTACTTTAGAAAAACCAATGATAGAAATAAATTTAAAAACTATTTCTATAAAAATAACATTAATAAAAGATATATTTCTTAATTTATTAAAAAGCTAATTATAATATAAAAATAAATAATATTATCAGTAAATAATATAGTTATTTAACAGGAGAGAAGCGGAAAAAGTTTGATAAGAATAAATGTGATGCTAACAAATAACACACTCATTTACCATTTTATTTTTTTCCTGTTATGTCTTAATTAAAAACGGGATTTTCTTTAAGGAATGTCACACTTTAATAATAGATGGAATTGGTTTAAAAATTGCGACTATTACAATCATGTAGGTGAACTACCAACTTTGGAAATCATTATTTATAATGTGAAGAATACCAACAAATAACTCATTGTCAATCGTCGTAAATAAAATAGGTTGGTTTTTGAGTAATGTTTATTATCCAGATGATGTGTCAATGGTTTTTAGTATAGTTGGTTGAGATGGAATACTCGAAAGAATTTATTAAAATGGAGTACTTTTAGATTTAAGTATTATCTATGACAAAAAGAGGTTTTAGATTGAGACTGAAGGTTTTTTTTTACTGAATGGATGGACTGATGTACGAGTTTTCCTCCAGAGACGTACCAACTTAGAACTTCAAGATTCTTTGCTCAAGTAATGGATATGATATGATGGCCAGTGGTCCATTGGTGATCCAAATAGCTGTTAAAAAGCAATCTAGAAGACGAGATTTGAGTATCTCGAATTACACAATGACTTAAACTAGTCACTCATAAAATTTCAATAGCGGGGAACTTGTGTTTTGCGACGATGTCTCATCTTTATGTTTCATGAATTTAAATTATTATTTTTTGTATATTCTTATGCAACTCCATCTTATATATGTAACAATTTTATTTTTTCTTTTCAGTCAGGTTTTTGTAAGCACTTTTGTTATAATATTATTGTTGTTAAAGAAATAAATATTACATTGTAATGTATATAACATACTAGAGTTTGTGCCACCGGCGCGTTGCTACCGGAACAAACTATATTATAAATAACCAACCCCTCAGGAGGAAGCTCATTATTGAAAAATCCTCTGGTTTAACTCTTAGCATTTTTGTTTATAGTAAGACTTAATTAACCCATGATCTTTTCATATTACATGTCATAGTGTTTAAGAAGTTTAAAAACAAACTGTCACAATTTTTAGCAAGAGATTTCACTCTTATGGTGAGAGAAAGCTTTACTATAAAACAAACAAACAAACATACCCAGTGTATCCCGCTGAAGAGCAGGGTCTGGGAGGGGTATGTGGTGGCAAGTCTTTCCTCTATCCTGAGAGATAGAGAGACCGCTTCCGAAGAGACCCCCGACTCGTTAACAAAGGCGGTAACCATAACAATTATAATAATCATAATCGTAATAATCATAATACATATCATTCAACACATAGGTAACTATCGTATCACATGAAAAGTTAGATAGTGCGCGCATCATAGAAAGCGGCATGTAACACCCAAACAGGGGAGATGACGCGGGAGGTTCCGCCACAAATCCCACCCACAAATCCCACTAAAAGTCCTTAATTTTTATTCTACGCCTCCACTCACTCCTATCCTCGATCATGTGCTCAGAGAGGTGCAAGTCTATCATATCTCGCCTAATAATCTCATCCCAAGTCAACCTAGGTCTACCTCTACTCCTCCTACGCTCTAAGCTGATGTTCTCTACTGCTCTAACAGGTGCTGCCATCGTTCTCCTCTTCACGTGCCCAAACCATCTTAGTCTTCCCTCTCGTATTTTATCTGTGATACATGCCACCTGTATCCTCTGGCGAAAGACGTCGTTTCTGATCCTATCTAATCTTGTGTGTCCACACATCCACCTCAGCATTCGCATTTCTGCGACCTCTATTTGTCTTTCTTGCGATTTCTTTATAGCCCAACAGTCTGTGCCGTATAACATAGCTGGGCGTACTGCCATTCTGTATAGTTTTCCCTTTAGTTTTGGTGGGAACCTCTTATCACACAGAATCCCTGATGCTGCTCTCCACTTGCACCATCCTGATTGCACACGGTGGGCTACATCGCTGTGTATCTCTCCGTCTTCCTGTATATACGAGCCAAGGTATTTGAACCTACACGTCCGGGGGACCGCCCTGCCCTGTATACTGATTTGGGTGTCCTCTTCGGCCTCACCACTAAAGTTACAATGCATGTATTCTGTCTTTGAGCGACTTATCGTTAGGCCCCTGCGTTCTAGTGCTGCTCTCCACTGTTCTAATCTCTCGTTAAGCACCGTCTTAGATTTTGATATTAAGACAATATCATCCGCAAACAGCATACACCATGGGACTGGGTCTTGTATAGACTTGGTCATCTCGTCCAACACTACTGTGAAGAGGAATGGGCTCAATACCGATCCTTGGTGTAGTCCCACTTCCACCGGGAAGAAGTCTGTGTCTCCGACAGGTGCTCGTACATACGTTTTTGCCCCGTCATACATATCCTGTATAATTTTGATATACCTCTCTAGTACCCTTCTAAGTCGTAGACTTTCCCAGATGAGTTTCCGCGGCACACTGTCATAGGCTTTTTCTAGGTCAATGAATACCATATGTAGGTCGCTTTTCTTTTCTCTATATTTCTCCATTATCCTCCTTATGACGTGTATAGCTTCCGTTGTAGAGCGTCCTGGCATAAATCCAAATTGGTTTACCGCTATCTGAGTTTCTCGTCTAATTCTCGTGTCCACAATTCTTTCCCATAGTTTCATCGTGTGACTCAATAGCTTTATTCCCCTGCAATTTGCGCAACATTGGACATCTCCTTTTTTCTTATATATGGGTACTATGACACTGCTTCTCCACTGCTCTGGCATCTTTCCTGTCTTAAAGATAGTGTTGAATAAGTCCGTTAGCCATTGTAGGCCCTCATCTCCAAGGCACCTCCACACTTCAATCGGAATGTTGTCTGGCCCCACCGCCTTAGCCCCTCCCATTTTCCTCAAAGCTCTCCTAACTTCATCGACTGTGATGCTTCTACAATAACACTTGTTTTGTTGCGTCGTTTGAGTTGTTTCATCGATCTCCGTTTGTTGATTTACTGTTCGTCATGTTGAAAAGGTTGTCGAAGTAAGTTTTCCATCTCCCCTTGATGTCTTTCTCCCTCACCAAGACCTTACCATCCGCGTCCTTTATAAACTTCACCATTGTCAAGTCCTGTCTTCTACGTTCCCTTGCCTTGGCAATCTTAAACATTTCATGTTCACCCTCTTTCGTCTCTTGCCGCTTATACATCCTCTCGTATGCTGTGTTCTTTGCCTCTGACACAGACTTTTTCGCCTCTCGTTTAGCCTCTTTGTATTTATCTTTTAGCTCTACCCGTTCTTCCTCATTATTACAGCGTAAAAGCTCTCTAAAACTTTGTTGTTTAATTCTTATCTTCTCCTGTACATTTCCGCTCCACCACCAGGATTCCTTATGACCGAGTGTCCTATTTGTTATGGTCCCAAGCGTTTCTTTAGCTGCTTGAATGATTGTAGTTGCCATCGCCTCCCACTTTTGGCTGGCGTCTTCCTGTGGCCCGCTCAGGTTCATTGGTATGATTTTCTCTCTAAAGATGGTAATATTTTCGTCTTTGAGTTGTCCCCATCTGATCGTAGGTCTACTTCTCTTAGTTGGTTGGACAATTGCTTTCTTCATTCGTAGATCTGCCACCAACATGTGATGTTGAGTGAGTACTGTCTGTCCCGGTATTGTCTTGCAGTCCTTCCACGAGCTACGATCTTCTCTCCTCATCAACAAATAATCTATCTGTGTGTGTCTCCCGCCGCTGCTAAACGTAATTAGATACGACTCTGGTTTCTTGAAGAACGAATTTATGATGCTTAGTTCATGCGCAAATGCAAAGTCAAGAAGTTCCCTACCGACGTCATTCCTCAGACCATACCCAAAGCCTCCATGCACCAACGGGAAATGATCGTTGTCCTTACCGATATGCCCATTAAAATCTCCTCCTATGCATATTTTTTCTTGTCGCGGTATGTCTCTCAAAACATGGTCTAAACTCTCCCAGAACTTCTTTCTTTCTGTTTCCCCTAATCCAACTTGTGGTGCATACGCACTAACTACAGCCACTACTTCGTCCCCTATTATTATCCTTAACAACATAAGTCTATCGTCGTATCTTCTAACCTCCACTACATTATCCTGAAGTTCTTTGGCAACTAGAAAACCTACTCCATTTTTTGTCCCATCTGACCCTGAATACCAAAGTTTATACCCATTATACTCCTTTGCCCTCCCACCCCGCCATCTAGTCTCCTGGAGGCATGCTATCTGAACCCTACGTCTCCTTAACACATCTATTAACTCTAATAACTTACCAGTAAGTGTTCCTACATTCCACGATACCAGTCGTAACCTATAACCCTTCTTCCCTGTATTTGCATCTCTCGTCACCGAACATGATCTAGGGGCAGCATAATGTTTCCTGTTATCTATTATACCTCACTCACTCAGCGTGACACGAAACACCTTAAAAAGAGGTTGCGACACTAATAAAGTATAAACAAAAATAGTCAGTCACGCAAGATCAACAAAACACAGGTAACACACACTCAAAACCAGCAGCAGAGATATATCAAGTCACAAGACACTGTAACAGGCACAAGAATAGGGGATGGCTCTCCCTATTTAAACCAGGATGCTGGTACTCCTAACCCAGCCAAACAATCTAAACGAAAGAAATATAATTATATATTTTAGAGCAGCCTACAAAGTTATTCTATAACTAAACAGGAAATCTAAAAGGATAGAAAGATCTGACAGTGGGGGTTTCCCAAGTTAGGGTTCGCCGAGCAGACTACAAAGTTATTCTATAACTAAACAGGAACTATAAAAGGATAGAAAGATCTGACAGTGGGGGTTTCCCAAGTTAGGGTTCGCCGGCGGTGAGTGACTGTGGGTGTGTTGGGCGGGCTGTCGGGTAACAGGTGTCGGCAGGTGACGGCGGTGAGGTGAGGTGGAAAGTGCGACCGAGCTGGTGGTGGTGTCGGCAGGTGTCTGCAGGTGACGGCAGGTGTCGGCAGGTGAGGTGTCGGCAGGTGACGGCGGTGAGGTGTCGGCAGGTGACGGCGGTGGGCTGTCGGGTAACAGGTCCGGTTACGGGACCGGTGGTACGGTGAGGAGATGGTCCGGTGATGGGGTGGGTCCGATTTGGGAGGTGGTGGCTGTGGGGAAGGTCACGGTGGCGGCAGAGAGGGCGTGCAACCGAGCTAGTGGTTGAGGGCAAGGTGGGGTGGGGATGGTTGGGTGGTGACGGCGGAGAAGGAGGGGGGTAGGTGGTGACGGCTTTACTATATAGTAGTAAATTACATAGCATTAAATTGCATTAAATTACATTAGCCGTAAGGTACAAAAAGGATCCATGAGTGGCATAACGAATAGTAGTTTCACGGGAATATATTTGTTATCTCTAACTATACCTAATCTGGACACTAATGGTATGTAGATAGCACGTACGTTTGGTCCTATTAATCTAAACCATCTAACATTTCTTTCTATCGATCTCTTTGAATGATAAACATGTGATCTTGTGGGTTTTTAGTTACTAATTACGCAAAGCAAGATACCAATTTAAACCAACCGTTTTTACCTTTATTTATTCCTATGGAAAACAAAAGATGTACGTTAAACCCAGACGTAAAAAGGGCGTACCTGGTGCTGCAAAGAGCTCCCGCGTTTTCGCAGGGTCCAGGGAGGGTCCGTCCCATTTAAGGGAAGATGTACGCGGTCTTTCCCCCTCATTTTGTGGGGAGGCCGTTTCCACGGATCGAACCTGAGACCTTCGGTCCCTTAGGAACAGCTTTTACCGCTGCGCCAAGGCCCGCCCTCTAAACCCGGAAAAAGCTCTCTAAAAGATCCACTTCCAATCTTCCTAGCAAGATTGAACTTCTCATCAATCACATGATCTATGATGAAGAAAAAGCCAATTCAAGCCAAAAGTTGTAGAAGCATTTTAATTAGAGGTACATGTAAATGTAATTCATTATTATAAAGCTGATCTCATCCAAATTATACAATTTCTACGCTTGCAGTGCTAAATGGGTATGTTTGTTTGTTATTAGAAGAAAATTATGATGATAACTTTGATGGTTGCTATAGATTTATTGAAACAACAAATGAAGGGTTGTGGCTTATGGCATCTGAAAAAGGATACCCAGGTTTCTTTTGTTTTTGTTTTTTTATTTTTTTTTCTGTGGTGCTTTGTTTCTGAATATATAAAAAAAACAGTGGAACCACTGACAAAATTTACCTAGAATTATTGATAATAAATAGTGATAAGATAATACTCCCTAATCACACATAAGTTGCGTAAATTTTCTATTTAAAGTTTTCTTAAGGAAATGGCTTTTTTAGATAAATATGAAAGAAACCTATTAATGCAACTTGAAGAACATGGTAGTGTGATTTTTCTTTATGTATTCTTACAAAGCTTGTTGCATGATTCTTCACATCTGAGAATATCAATTTTAGTCCTACCCAGATACTTAATGGAAAGTGTTTAATCACATCTTAATTAACATTCTCTACAAAACACCGGTCAATATTGGCATAAAGTAACTATCAAGGGCATATACTAATCCTTGATCTTCGAATTCTAATTATATAACTATATGTTTTCTTAGAATTACTTGTTATATGTTTCTTCAAATCTGAGTGTATGAAATGTACCTAAGTCAACATTGGATTAAAATAATCAATATGATCAATACATTATCAATATATTCAAATTGGAGAGGAGATGCTTTACCGGTAAAGGATGCGATGGTGGTTGTGGTGAAATGGTGACTTGATAGGGCTTAATGGAGCCATAACAGAAAAGCAACGCTAAATAAGGTAATGAATCTCAACATGTTTGAACTCACACATGTGGCTAATCTCTCAAAAAATGATACAAATGTTAAACCTAGAGGCAGAGAGAGCAATGAGTGTACAACCGTTGAAGCTTGATGTACAACTGTAATGTACAAACTTAGTTGATAATTAATATTATATTAATTTTGATATATTAAAATAATCTTTTTTTTAATATAATGTTTGTCCACGTTTACTTGAATATTATTAACATTTTATATGTTTAATCTAACATGACAAATGTTGATTTACAAATACATCCTTGCCGAATATACAACATACATAGGGGCCATGTGGTTCACGTATAGTTTTCTAAAGTAAATGAAAATGAATTCCGAATTGGAATTAGAATGAATTCTCTCAAAAGTAATAGTGTGTTTGGCTGGTAAATTTATGAATGAAATGAGAATGTTTAAAAAGTTAAAGTACTAAATTATCTTTATCAAAGTCTTCCCCCTTCACTTAACCAATCTAGCATATGGCAACCCTAAGCCGGGGATTTCATCATTGGCGCTTGATCATTCATCCTTATCAACTATACTTCACCATCGTCAAATACACTCCATCATCATCACTCGATTTCATCATATTTCATTTAAACATCGCTAGATCCAAGTCCTATAAAGTAATGAGATGATAAAAGGATGAAGCAATCTACTAATATGGAACTAATCAGAGGTGAGGTTCTTACCATTCTTTACCATCACTTTGTGGTGTTCATCGTTATCGCCCTCTAGGTTCATTCTCAACCATCGATTTGACGTGTTCATCACCATCACCTTCTAGGTTCATACTATCCATTTGACATGTTCATTACCAGCTGGAACTGGATTTCATTGCTCATTGCCTCCATATTCACTTGATTTTATCTTAGAGGGTGAGTTTTTATGATATTTGTTTACCCGAAGTCATAGATTTCTATCGATTTCGCTGATTTTTGGCTATCGCTTTTGATGTGAAGATAATAATCGAAGAATGGGTAATGAAAGAAAATTACAGGGTTTTTTTTATAACATTTAAACATTCCAATAGAGTGTTAGAATTCTATCACTAGTATGAAGGGACGTGAATTCTTTTGGTTGTAAAAAAGTTTCCAATTCCCATACCTTCAAATCATGAACCAACAAAACACAATTTATATTAAAATATTTGCAATTCTAGTTCCATACAATTCTGTGAACCAAACGGACTATGTGTCGTAGTCAGAAATCACATTGTACTTATTTTAGTTCATGTGCAACATATATGTCTTAACAAAAAAATAGCAACGTCTATATATGCCTGTGTAATTAATTAAACATTTTTATATGTAATTTATTATATCAATAACTTAAATGAGAGTTTAAGATATATATTGTTTTATATTAATTTAAACTAGGTTTTATCATCTGCGCGCGTTGCGCGCATGATTACCGATAACAAATAGAGGTACCAGTAAACCCATATCGACCTCGGTAAACAACACCCAAACATAATTGATGGTCTCAACAAGATGCATCCCTGACACCGACCTCGGTTTCAAAACAGAACGATCTTAGATGAATCATTCATCATCGTCGACTCAAAAGAGACCAACCTTGATTGCCCTCCACCTCGGCGACGGTGCTTAAACGGAAGGCAGGCCAAGAGGCGACCGGCTACACTCGGACACCACCAAAGGCGATCCACAGGGACCACCGGCGGCATCCAAGGGCACCAAGGAGGTCCACATGGAACAATGGCGGAAATAAACCACAACAGAAGTAGATCTAAAAACCCCAGAAGGGTATCAGATAGAAAAGAAGAGAAGGGGAAAACCACCAGGATCACTGCCATGAACGACCACCAAACAAATGTAGTAGCAGCACCACGATCAGCCAACCTCAGGCGAATAAGAGAGAAAGAAAGACGGAAACGGTTGTACAACAATCTGAGGACGGTGACAACGACACTAACGTGCCCAAACCACCGCTGTCACTCCCCCTCTCTCTCCTGCATGAGGCGGTTTGTCGGTAAGATGGAGACGGTGGCGGCGACGCACCCTCTCTCTCTCTAAAACAACCGACAACCACCACCAAGAACGACCTAGACCACCGGTAGACTGAACGGCAACCATCGTCTGCTCCACCTCAACCACATAGAGGAGGCGAAGCAGCAACAGAGTCCACCGCCACCACAGTGACTACAGCGAGAAAAGAGTGAAATCGACGAAGCCGTGACCACTACTGTCACCTTTGCCACTGTCGACGACCACCACCAAACCCAGAATTCCCCATTCAAAGAAAGCAAATAACCTTTTTCTTTCCATATAAACAAAGGGGAGGGGGGCCAAATGCAAACCCCTCAAACCTTTATGGCCAAATTAGAAACATAAAAAATATTACTGCTTCTTTCACACTTCTTTTTAAATATATAGGTTAATTAGAACATTTATTTGTTTACTTTATTAATGTTTATATATAATATTTGAAATATATTAAATAATATGTGATTAAATACAAAATATTAAATCATAAAACTACAATTTTTAAATATCCAAAATGTCTTTAATAAGAATCTAAAATTAGCGTTTGATAAACAAGTTTAAATGCACCACCTCGGTTATTAATAAGTCAATACATACTGTTTTTATAAAATTAGATAACTTAGAACGTGACACTTAAATTACACAATAGATCAAAATAGGCCACGATCTACAAGACATCATTCTTGTCACTGCCACATCATTGCCACTACAATTGTTATCGCCTACCGACGCCTTTCACCATTACAATCACTATGGCCATCACCACCACCGTCATATCCATCATCATCTTCGTCGCCTCCATATCTTCACCACACCCACCACCACCACCTTCACCCCCACCACCTTCACCCCTACCACCTTCATGTTGGGTTTTGACCATGTTTATCAAAGCTAGTTTACCATTTAAACTATAAAAACGCAGCGGATATAAGGTTAAACATATGGTTAATAATCTAAAATTTTTGATCATTTTAAACCAAAACAAAACCCAAGAACAATGATCATTTATATATATGAAATGGCATGCTATCAAAAATGTAAGGCCCCGCTTCCGGGCACCTCACAGCTGGTCATCATCGCTCTCAAAACATATCATTATATAATCTTTACTAAAATCATACAGCGGAAACTTTGGTAATAACTTTTCATTTCACTATAAATACTTTTGCCAGTTAATACAACGTTCATCAATCACAAAATATATATTGTTGTATTACATCACAAAAGCATTAAACAAAAGAATGCCATCCCAAAAGAGCTGAGTAGCCGCCTCGTGTCATCCTTAGCAACCTTACCTGCCAACTGGAAACACATAAAAGTCAGCGTTGCTGAGTGAGTTCTAGTTTTGTATAAAAACATACTTTTCTATTGTTAAAACTGTTCTTTACTATCATGCGATCATACATCATACATACACATAAATAATATCAATATTATCTTCTTTTCTCATTCTTTCATTCATTCATTCTTTATCTTTAACTTTCATTTATTCTCTGTCTTCATTCGTTCATTATCTATATTTAACTTTCATATTCTTTCATCTTTAACTCTTACTCTCCATCACCCATAAACCTTATCTTTCTGTATCATGGTACTGGACCTAGGCCTATCATAGACCTTCTATAACGGTGCATCGCACCTCCTGGCCACAGTTCCTAAGATAAAGTTTAAGGGTATTATCACTATATACAATACTTTTCTGTATCATGGTGCTGGACCTAGGCCTATCATAGACCTTCTATATCGGCGCACCGCACCCTCCTGGCCACAGCACCTAAGGTAGAGTATAAGTGTACCATTGCCACATGCAACATCCTTCTGTATCGTGGTACTGGACCTAGGCCTATCATAGACCTTCTAGGATATGCAACGATGGTTCTATATAGTCAATCATAGTGTCAGGATTTTACCCTCTTCGTGGCACACAGCCACGATTACTGAGGTCACAAGACAAGGATCCCATATCGAGTCTGTTGCAACAACAAGGTTGCTCACCTTATTTATTTGCTTGCAAGACTTTATTACTCTCATTCATTATTAATGCATGCATTCATTCATCATGTTCCTCTTTCATTATCTTTCACTTTACGTTATATAATACTTTCATTACATTTATTAATCATAACCCGTAAAGCCATGGAAAGATAAACATGTATCGAAACAAGGAACATCGACATTTACCAGTCATAAGTCATCACCATCATACAGGGCTACATCATACTTAACATACATACATCTGCATAACATGCAACACTATCATCATCGTGCTCAACATAACTTCTAAAGCCTCGACGGCCATCTTACATGTACTTACGGGAACTACCACATCATTACATACCCCTGCTCTTTTCACCGAAAGTCAGTAATTAAACTATGTCTCTCCTCGTACACAACAACCCTATTTGGGCGATTGGGCACCCTTCAGTCGCATGACCTCCATACGACTGAACATCATGCGACTAGACCAATACGAATGAACTCCCATGCAACTGAACCTCTAATCGTGCAAATGGATCCTCAATCGTGCGATTGCATACTATGCGAATGGACTCCTATGCGATTGAGCTCTCAATCATGCGATTGAACATCTATGCGACTAGGCACCTATGCGACTGGACACTCAGTCGTATGACCTGTCATGCGACTGGACCCCCAGTCGTGCGACTGGACCCCCAGTCGTGCGACTGGACCCCCAGTCGTGCGACTGGACCCCCAGTCGTGCGACTGGACCCCCAGTCGTGCGATTGAACCTCAGTCGTGCGATTGGATCCCAGTCGCCCCTCAGTCGGCTGATTGGCACTCTAGTCTCGCAACCCTAACTGGGCGCAGACTGCAGTTCATCCCGAACTGCGGTCGTGATTTTCGGCCTCCAAACCCTTCCAAACTCATTCTAAGCCCAAATCAACCCTCCTAATCCTTAGGAAATCATACTATGACACCATTCAAGCACACACAAGCCTGAATTCACACTCTAAACACACTATACACAATCACACCCAAATGGGTCAAACACACACATTTTCAAAAACCGGTTTCTATGTGTTCCAGCCCCAAAATCGGTTGAAAACAAGTAAAATGGGGTCCTAGAACTCACACAAACAAGAAGAAAATGAAGAGCTTCGTTTGGACTTGCTACACGATGAATTTCGAGCCCGAATCACCACTTTTCTCTTCTTTTTCTCTTCTTCCTGTCTTCTTTCTATCTTCTCTTCTCTCTTTAGCTGGAAATGAGTACGCGGCAGCTTCGTAATGAAATCCATGGTGATGTGCTCCCACTTCCATTCCGGTATATCCAAAGGTTGAATCTTTCCATACGGCTTTTGATGCTCGGCCTTCACTTGCAAGCAAGTAAGGCACTTACCCACATACTCCACCCCGTCGCGCTTCATACCTGGCCACCAATAATCTTTCTTCATGTCTTGGTACATCTTTGTAGCACCGGGATGAATAGAGTATCGAGTCTTGTGGGCTTCATCCATGATCTTCACCCGTAGATCCCCAAAACGAGGAATCCACATCCGCCCGAATCGGGTTTTAACACCGAATGTGTTCTCGCCCAATTCCGCAACCAGACCTCTCATTCTTTCAGAGTTAAGATGATCTTCTTTTAAGGCTTCATCTTGAAACTCCTTGACTTGCTTCATCACATCGGAGGTCATAATCAACCGGTACGCTTTCACCCGGATCGACTCGGGCCTTTCCTTTTGGCTAAGGGCATCCGCCACCACGTTGGCTTTGCCCGGATGGTAATGGATCTCACAATCATAATCCTTTATGAGCTCCAACCATCGCCTCTGCCTCATGTTCAAATCCTTCTGCTTGAAGAAGTACTTCAAGCTCTTGTGGTCAGTAAAAATGGTGCACTTCGTCCCATACAGGTAGTGCCTCCAAATCTTTAACGCAAAGACTACTGCTGCTAGCTCCAAGTCATGAGTAGGATAGTTAACCTCATGAACTTTCAACTGTCTGAATGCATAGGCTATAACCTTTCCTCTCTGCATTAACACACACCCCAACCCCTAGTAGGAAGCATCAGAATAAACCACCAGATCTTCACTTACATCGGGTAACGACAGAACAGGAGCTTGAGTCAATCTCATCTTCAATTCTTCGAACGCCTTCTCTTGAGCTTGACCCCATACAAACTTTACATCTTTACGGGTCAACTTGGTTAGTGGAGAAGCGATCTTAGAGAAGTCTTGAATGAATCTTCTATAATAACCCGCCAAACCTAAGAAACTACGGATCTCGGATGGCGTCTTTGGAGACTTCCATTGCATCACCACTTCCACCTTTGCCGGATCCACCATAATCCCCTCCGGATTCACCACGTGACCCAAGAATTGGACTTCACGCAACCTAAACGCGCATTTGGAGAACTTGGCATACAACTTCTCCTTCTCAACGTCTCCAACACTTCTCGAATGTAACAGGCATGCTCTATCTCGCTCTTTGAATAAATCAGGATATCATCAATAAACACAATCACTGATTTATCTAACATCAGCCGGCACACTCTGTTCATCAGGTCCATAAAAGCAGCTGGCGCATTGGTCAAACCAAAAGACATAACGAGGAACTCGTAGTGACCATAGCGCGTGCGAAAAGCTGTTTTAGGAATATCCTGCTCTTTCACCTTTAGCTGATGGTAGCCAGATCGAAGGTCGATCCTTGAAAACCAACTGGCACCTTGAAGCTGATCGAATAAATCATCAATCCTCGGTAACGGATACCGATTCTTCACTGTCAGCTTGTTAAGCTCAAGGTAGTCTATACAAATCCTCATACTACCATCTTTCTTCTTCATAAATAAGACCAAAGCACCCCAAGGTGAAATACTCAGTCTAATGAACCCCTTATCTAGCAGATCTTGCAACTGCTCCATCAACTCCTTCATCTCTGTCGGAGCCAATCGATACGATGCCTTGGCGACAGGTTGGGCACCTGGTATTAGATCAATCTGAAACTCGGTCAGGTGGCACTCCTGACAAGTCTTCGGGAAACACATCTAGAAAGTCACACACAACCGGTACATCAGTCAGTTGTGGTGTGGGCGTATCCACATCCTTCACATATGCCAAGTAGGCACTACATCCACGCCTCATGCACTTTCCCGCCACCGCCATTGAAATCACTTTCAGGATCGTCGTGACCCGATCCCCATAAACAGTTACCGAACTCCCGTCAGGCGCTATCAAACGAATCATCTTCTTTCGACACACTATATTCGCCTCAAAGTCCGCCAGCCAATCCATCCCAAGTACCAAATCGAAACCACCTAAGGTCATCACAAATGGTCTAACTAGAAATTTATAAACCTCTAACTCCGTATCACAACCCTCTATCAACTCTGAAATCCTGGTAGACTTACCTATGGCAGTTTCTACATCAAATGGCACATCAACATGTTTACTACTAACAAGCAGCTTAGCACAGAAAGCAGCAAAAATAAAACTTCTACTGGCACCCGAATTAGACAACACAGAAGCTGAAGTTTGGTTCACCAGAAACGTACCGGACACAAAATCAGGGTCCGTCCTAGCCTCCTCTTGTGTCATAGTGAATGCCCTGACGCTCGCCCACGATCCTTCACCTCCTGTCTTCTTCACCCCGAACCTTCAGCCCTAGTCTTCTTACAATCCTTAGTTATGTGGCCCTCCACGCCACAGTTAAAACACTGGACCGCACGACAGTCCTTGGCTATATGCCCCGGCTTCCCACACCTGAAGCACACATTCAACCCCAGTCTGCACTCCCTACTATGCTCTCTCCCACACTTACTGCTCTTCTTCGTGACCACATGGCGGTTATCCACCCATGCTTTCTTATTACTCGTCGAGGCATTACCCCGACCGAACCTCTTCCCGTTCCGTTCCTATCACCACCACCCTTCCTACTACCTTCAGCCACCACCACTATAGCCCGTTCATCATACAGTCTTCCCACCAAGTCCACTGCCGACCTAAACGTGCTCAGTTGGGCAGCGATCATGTGCCTGCGAATATCCGCTGGCAAACCCTGAATATACCTCTTGATCTTTCGTGACTGAGGTGTCACCTGATCCGGCACCGGACATGCCATCTCGTTAAACTTTGTGGTGTACTGTTAGGTGTGTCATCGTTCCCGCCTCCAGCTGCAGGAACTCTCTCTCAACTTTATCCACTTCTCGATGAGGACAAAACTCCTCAATGACCAACCTCTTCAGCTTTGACCATCTCATCCTACTAATAGCCCTGCTGCCCTCGGCTTGGACTATGTTGTCCCACCAGCATAGAGCTGAGTCCACGAAAGAATAGGCAACAAACTTTACTTTCTGATCCTCCCGGCACTCGCTGATATTCAGAACGGCTTCTATTTCCCTCACCCACCGGTGAGCAGCAGCAGCAGTGCCATTACCATCAAAAGTTGGGGGCTTGCATTGTTGAAAAGCCCCGTAGTTACTGCCTCGTGCCGCCCCCAGCACATGCTGTTCTTCCTCCTCCTCTTCTTCATCGGAAGGAACCGTTTCAGGCTCCGTTTCTTCCCGTTATCTCGAGGACCGGTTCCTCTCATTTCATTTTCCTTCCCGTACAGCCTTTATCACTTCGATCACCACAGACGGTAAGATCGTCTGCATGACTTGGTGCACCTCCTCCACTACAGCCTCCTTTACCGAGGCTCTCAAATTGGCGCTCTCATCTACACCTCTGGATGAGGGGTCTCGGGTTCTTCAGGAACCACCTTCTCAGCTCTAGGCCTGCTTCTTTTAGGCCGCGATGCAGCAGTAAGCCCACCACGCGAGGCTTTGGATGATCTACCACCGGTCATCCTCTATCACACACTGAAAGATTCAAACACCAACACGGTCATTCAAGGGCATAGCTAAGTTTATGTTAAGTGTAGTAAGTCCCTAATTACAGTGGCCAGTTGTGATTAGCCACTTACTTTACTCTTCGCACCCCGAGCATTACCTGTCCTGACTATATCAGTATCTAAATCTACCAGCAACACATAAACATAACATGAGCACATACTACCGGTTAACTTTAAGAAATACTGATAGCACGCAGCTACTCAGATTGGCATCCCATCCCTTTCCGTCTGTAACGCCCGGAAAATTTTCTGATCGAGTCAGATGATAGTGATGGGCTCGGATGAAAACCATTTAATGAATATAGAGTGGTTGCGGGTATTACACCGAGTTAACCCTCCGGGTCACGAGTTTAACGAGTTTGGGGTCCCGGGGACGCCTGGCATATAAATAGATGGATCAGCTGAGCAACTCTCATTTTCACTCAAACGCCATTCTAGAGAGAGAAAGCGTAGAGAGAGAAAGTGCCGGATCGAAGCTCGGGTGGTCAAGAATCGAAGGCTAGTGTTTGTGGACTCCAAAACTACAAGAATCAAGGTAAGAAACGCATCTAAATTACCACATTGGTGAAAAACCCGAGTTTGGGGTTTTTGGGGTTTCTAGTGGCAAAAATCGCCCAAAACACACGTTTTAGGGTAATAAAACGTGTAAGAAGCTTAGATATAGCTTCCTGGATGATAATGCAAGGGTTTGGGTGGAAAGGATTGGATTTTTGGGCTAAAACGAGCTGATTCGTAAATTTCAGCTCGTTCTGCGAAATTAAGGTCTCGTCCAGCGAAACTGTAAGTTCGTCCAGCGAAACTGGAGGAACCTACAGCGAAGTTACAGTTTCGCTTCAGCGAAACTATATATTCGCCTGAGCGAAACTATGGTTTCGCTGACGACTATGCCAATGTACAAGTTGACCTTAGATATTGCGAAACTAGGGAATTCCAACGAAAGTTGGGCGCTTGAGGTAGCGAATCTGTCCAGCGAAACTGGCGGGTTGCTGCCCAGCGAAATTAGCAGCGAAACTGCTAATTCGCCCGGCGAAATTACGGGCGAAACTACCTGCGAAATTAGTGGCGAAATTAGGCAGAAATTAACTCTTTTGAGTGTTAACTTATCTGCAGGCAGTGTAGTGTTACCCGCGTCTTAAAGGCTTGATTGAGAGGCTGCTTGTCAAGCACAGGTGAGTTTCTAGGACCCCTCATTTACTTGTTTTAAATGGTTTTGGGGCTGGAACACATATAAACTTGTTTAATGATGTATGTATGTACGGCCCATTTGGGTATGATGTCTGTGTTATTCGTCTAAGGTACGATTGAGGACTAGATATGTTATATAAGGTCCTAGTATGAGTCCCTGATGTCTTGGAGGGACAGTTAGTGCTTTTGCACACAAGATGACGCTTAGTAAGTCCGGATTTGGGAAGGATACGGGGGTAAGTGACTAGTAATGATTGAGGATGTAGACGATGAATGTACGAGGTAATGTATGATGATGAATGTATGTATGATGTTATGTATAATGATGTATGTATGGTATGCGTGTGTTCCTATAATGATGATGAATGAATATCTTTCCATGACTTTACGTATTAACGAACGAACGAAGTATTATGTAACGTAAAGTGAAAGATAATGAAAGAGGAACACGATGATGAATGCATGTATTAATGAATGAATGAATGAACGAAAGATGATGAATACATGCATTAACGAACGAACGAATTATGTCTTGCAAGCATTGAATAACGCGATTGGTCCTTCTATGTGATTGACCATGGTCATGGTACCTCTACCGCTTACCTCTAGTACCGGGCATACGTTTTGTTGTTCATATGTTGACTTCGGCCCGGTAGCTAATAACGTTCGAGGTGTAGCATATGGTATTGGTACAATTAACCTTTCAATGCGTGCAAGTAAGTATCCATATGTATGGAACCCCTACCGCTTACCTCTAGTACCGGGCATACGTTTTGCTGTTCATTTAATGACTTCGGCCCGGTAGCTAATAACGTTCGGGGTATAGCAGATGGTAGTGGTACAAAAGATATCCAATGTGCAAGTAAAGATGTAACGGGATCCTTGTCATTCGACCACAGTAATCATCGCTACGTGCCATGAAGTGGGTAAAGCCTGACAGGATTCATATGAGAACGAATGATAAGAATGTAATGAATGAATGAAAGAGATAATAAAGATATTATCTATACGTATGTACGATGTATGATCACGTGTAAAGAACGAACGGTTTTTAATATAAACAAAGTATGTTTATTATAAAACTAGAACTCACTCAGCAACGCTGACTTTTTATGTGTTTCCAGTTGGCAGGTAGCATTGCTGGGGATGGCACGAGGCGGCTACTCAGCTCTTTTGGGACGGCATTCTCCTTTTGATAATGCTGCAACGTCATGCGTTGTGGGTCCATGACGCACGCAACTCATCACGTTGCATGCCATTATGAGATTTCTTGAGTATTCCCCCGGAAGGGATTATTTAAGAAATCTTCTTTAGATTTTGATAAGTTCGCCACGCATTGGATGCGTGCGCGTAGCACATGCAACGAAATATGTTGCATGCGTGTGTCAAGAGTATTCCGTCAGAGTTCCGATGTACGGAATTACCTAAGGAATATTCTTTAGTTTAAAAATATAATTTTTATATGTTTGAACTTAATATCTCCTCTAGAGGTCGCTGTATGATCCTAAGAGGAGAAAAAAGTAGAGAAAGCTTCATTTTGTAATCGAGTCAATGATGTAATGACTTTTATGAATGAATGAGAATGTATATATTTTATCATTTCCGCTGCGTTGATTTATGATTGTGTACATTATGTACGTTATATGTGCGATGAAGAACCAACAGTAGGGCGCCCGGCGAGCGGGGCCTTACAAGTTGGTATCAGAGCAAAAGTTTAAGTAAAATGGGTAAAATTTTCATAATAAACCTAAACTTAAACTGAGAATGGGACAGGGAGAATGAGAATGCCATCTGAGTAGCTGCGTGCCATCAGGTATTTTCTTAAAGTTAATTAAAGTATGTGCGTGTGAAATGTGGTTACGTGTGCTGTTAGATTTAGATACCGGTGTAGTCAGGAAGGGTAATGCTTGGGGTACGAAAAGTGGAGTAAGTGACTAATCACAACTGGCCACTGTAATTAGTAACTTACTGTACTTAACATAAACTGAGCTATTTCCTTGAATGACCGTGTTGGTATTTGAACCTTTCAGTGTGTGATAGAAGATGGTCGGTGGTAGATCATCTAAAGCCCCAATTGGTGGAGGCAGTGGCGGAAGTGGTACGGAACCACGAGCCACAAGAGGTAGGCCTAGACAAGAGAAGAAGGTTCCTGAAGAACCTAATACCACTCCCTCGGGGGGAATGGATGAGAGTGGTGATTTTAGGGCCTCGATGAAAGAAGCAGTTGTCGAGGAGGTGCACCAGGTTATGCAGACGATCTTACCGTCTGTAATGACAGAAGTGTTAAAGGCAGTACGTGAGGATGAGAGACGGGGGAGAAATCAGTCCTCCGGTGGACAACAACAGGCAGGGGCAGAAACGGTATTGTCCGATGATGAGGAGGAAGAACAGGTACGGGAGACAGCCCGGGGCTGTGATTACGGGAAATTCATGAGGTGCAAGCCCCCAACTTTCGATGGGTCTGGTACTGCTACTGATGCTCACCAATGGGTGATGGAAATGGAAGCTGTCCTCGATATTAGTGATTGCCAGGAGGACAAGAAGGTGAAGTTTGCCACCCACTCTTTTACAGGGTCGGCTTTATGCTGGTGGAAAAATATAGTCCAAGCCGAGGGTAGCAGGGCTATAGGGAAGATGAAGTGGGCTGAGTTGAAAAGGTTGGTGATCGAGGAATTCAGTCCTCGTCGGGAAATGGATAGAATAGAGAGAGAGTTCCTGCAGTTGGAGGCGGGGACGATGACCCACCAACAATATACCACCAAGTTTAACGAGTTGGCGCTGTTGGTGCCAGAGCAGGTGACGCTGGTGTCCCGAAAGATCAACCGGTATATTCAAGGGTTGCCAGCCGAAATTCGGTGGCATCTGATTTCCGCTCGACCGAGTACTTTCAGGTCGGCGGTGGACTTGGCGGGGAGGTTGTACGATGAGCGAGCGGCATTGGTGAAGACTGAGGGTGGAAAGAAGGCAGGTGGAGAGAAGGGCTGGCAGGGAAAGAGGTTTGGCCGAGGTGATACCTCGACAAGTAATAAGAAGGCGAGGGTAGATGACCGCCGAGTGGTCGTGTCTGGAGCTGGGGTGAGGAAGTGTGGTAAGTGTGGAAAGGAGCACTCAGGGGAGTGCAAGTGGGGATACAACATCTGCTTTAAGTGTGGGAGGGCTGGACATATGGCCAAGGATTGCCGGATGGGCAAGTGTTTCAACTGTGGGGAAAGTGGTCATATGAGCCGAGACTGCAAGAAGCCGAAGGCTGAGGGCTCGGGAGAGAAGAAGACGGGAGGAGAAGCCCCGAGGGCAAAGGCTAGGGCGTTCACGATGACGCAGGAGGAGGCTAGAACGGACCCCGACGTTGTGTCCGGTACGTTCCTAATAAACCAAATTTTAGCCTCTGTATTATTTGATTCGGGTGCCAGTAGGAGCTTTATTTCTACTACCTTCTGTGCTAAACTGCCTGTTAGGAGTAAATGCCTTGATAAGTCCTTTGACGTAGAAACCGCTATTGGTAAATCCACTAGGGTTACGGATGTGATAGAGGACTGTACCATAGAATTAGAGGGTCATAGGTTTGCAGCCATGTTACATGTGATGCCTCTAGGAGGATTCGATGTAGTGTTAGGAATGGACTGGTTAGCAACCTACGAAGCGAATATCGTGTGCCGAAAGAAGATGATTAGACTGACGGCGACCGACGGAAGTCCGGTGACGATTTATGGCGATCGAGTTACGACAATTCCGAAGGTGATCTCAATGGCGGTGGCGGGAAAGTGTATGAGGCGCGGATGTAGCGCCTACTTATGTTATGTAAAGAATGTAGAGACGCCAACACCACAGCTATGCGATGTGCCAGTGGTGTGTGACTTTCCGGACGTGTTTCCCGAAGACTTATCGGGATTGCCACCTGACCGAGAGATCGAATTCCAGATCGACCTGATACCGGGTGCCCAACCTGTCGCAAAAGCACCGTATCGCTTGGCTCCAACGGAAATGAAAGAGTTGATGGAGCAGTTGCAGGAGCTGCTGAATAAGGGGTTTATCCGACCGAGTATCTCGCCTTGGGGTGCTCCGGTACTGTTCGTGAAAAAGAAGGATGGTAGTATGAGAATGTGCATTGACTACCGCGAGCTGAATAAGCTGACGGTGAAGAACAGATACCCCTTACCAAGGATCGATGACTTGTTTGATCAACTTCAGGGTGCCAGTTGGTTTTCAAGGATAGATCTTCGATCGGGTTACCATCAACTAAAGGTGAAAGAACAAGATATCCCTAAAACAGCCTTTCGTACGCGCTATGGCCACTACGAGTTTCTGGTCATGTCTTTTGGGTTGACCAATGCGCCGGCTGCTTTTATGGATTTGATGAACCGAGTGTGCCGGCCAATGTTAGATAAATCAGTGATTGTGTTCATCGATGATATCCTGATTTATTCGAAAAGCGAGACAGAGCATGCCGACCACATTCGGGAAGTATTGGAAACATTAAGAAGGGAGAAATTGTATGCCAAGTTCTCCAAGTGCGCCTTTTGGCTACGCGAGGTGCAATTTCTGGGTCACGTAGTGAATGCAGAAGGAATAATGGTGGACCCAGCAAAGGTTGAGGCCGTGATGCAATGGAAGTCACCGAAGACGCCAACCGAGATTCGCAGCTTCTTGGGGCTGGCGGGCTACTATAGGAGATTTATTCAAGACTTCTCCAAGATAGCCTCACCTTTGACAAAATTGACTCGCAAGGACGTAAAGTTCGTGTGGGGCCGGGAAAGAGAATGCGTTTGAGGAATTGAAGATGAGACTGACCCAAGCTCCTGTCTTGACATTGCCCGAAGGAAATGAAGACTTAGTGGTCTATTCGGATGCATCCTATTCTGGGCTAGGTTGCGTATTGATGCAACGCGGAAAGGTCATAGCCTATGCGTCTCGACAACTGAAGACCCACGAAGTCAATTATCCCACACACGATCTAGAACTAGCTGCGGTGGTTTTCGCGTTGAAGATTTGGCGACACTATCTATACGGGACAAAGTGCACCATCTTCACGGACCACAAGAGCTTGAAGTACTTCTTCGAGCAGAAAGATCTAAACATGAGGCAGAGGCGGTGGTTGGAGCTGATAAAAGATTATGATTGTGAAATCCATTACCACCCGGGCAAGGCCAACGTGGTGGCTGATGCCCTTAGCCGGAAGGAAAGGCCCGAACCGATTCGGGTGAAGGCTTGCCAGCTGATTATGACCTCAGACGTGATGACGCAGGTTAAGGAGTTCCAAGACGAGGCTTTGAAGGAAGATCGTCTAAACTCCGAAAGGATGAGAGGTCTAGTTACAGAACTGGGTGAGAACACTCTAGGTGTTAAGACCCGATTGGGCGAGTGTGGATTCCTCGGTACGGGGATCTACGTGGAAAGATTATGGATGAGGCTCATAAGACTCGATATTCCATTCACCCCGGTGCTACCAAGATGTACCAAGACATGAAGAAAGACTATTGGTGGCCAGGCATGAAGCGTGATGTGGTGGAATATGTGAGTAAGTGCCTGACTTGTTCACAGGTAAAGGCCGAGCACCAGAAACCGTACGGGAAGATCCAACCATTGGATATACCCGAGTGGAAGTGGGAGCACATCACCATGGATTTTATTACGAAGCTACCACGTACCCCAAAAGGGTATGATGCTATATGGGTGATAGTTGACCGATTGACGAAGAGTGCCCACTTTCTACCGATCCGCGAGACGTATTCATCTGAAAGATTGGCGGATCTATTCATCAAAGAGATTGTAGCTCGTCATGGCGTACCGGTGTCTATTGTGTCTGACCGTGACACCCGGTTTACCTCCAAGTTTTGGAAGAGATTCCATGATGCGATGGGAACGAGGCTACATATTAGCACGGCATATCATCCTCAGACAGACGGTCAGTCTGAGAGGACGATCCAAACACTCGAAGACATGCTTCGGGCGTGCGTGATCGATTTTGGAGGAAGTTGGGACGATCACCTGCCGTTAGCAGAATTCTCGTACAATAACAGTTACCATGCCAGTATTGGCATGCCACCCTACGAGATGTTATACGGTAGGAAATGTAGGACGCCCGTATGTTGGGGAGACATTGGACAGAAGGAACTGGGAGGCGTCGAGGTAGTGGAAGCAACGACTGAAAAGTTAGAAAAGATCAAAGCCTTCATGAAGGCGGCGAAAGACCGACAAAAGTCGTATGCTGACAAGAGGCGAAGACCGATAGAATTCAAGGTCGGTGATCGAGTCATGTTAAAGGTTTCGCCTTGGAAGGGAATCATTAGGTTCCGAAAGCGGGGAAAACTGAGCCCGCGGTATATAGGCCCTTTCCGAATTATCGCCCGTGTAGGAGAGGTGGCCTATAGGTTGGAGCTACCAGATGAGCTGAGTGGAATTCACCCGACCTTCCACGTATCTCATCTGAGGAAATGTTTAGCCGATGAAGATATGGTCGTTCCGCTGGAGGATATCGAAGTAGACGAACGGCTCAACTATGTGGAGCAACCAGTGGCGATCATTGATAGAAAGAGAAACGGCTAAGAAACAAAGTGGTTCCTCTTGTGCGCGTACAGTGGAAGCACAGGAAGGGATCGGAGTCTACGTGGGAGACTGAAGAAGAGATGAGACAGCATTACCCATATTGTTCGAAGAGTGACAGGTTTCGGGGATGAAACCTAAATAAGGGGGGTGGACTTGTAACGCCCGGAAAATTTTCTGATCGAGTCAGATGATAGTGATGGGCTCGGATGAAAACCATTTAATGAATATAGAGTGGTTGCGGGTATTACACCGAGTTAACCCTCCGGGTCACGAGTTTAACGAGTTTGGGGTCCCGGGGACGCCTGGCATATAAATAGATGGATCAGCTGAGCAACTCTCATTTTCACTCAAACGCCATTCTAGAGAGAGAAAGTGTAGAGAGAGAAAGTGCCGGATCGAAGCTCGGGTGGTCAAGAATCGAAGGCTAGTGTTTGTGGACTCCAAAACTACAAGAATCAAGGTAAGAAACGCATCTAAATTACCACATTTGGTGAAAAACCCGAGTTTGGGGTTTTTGGGGTTTCTAGTGGCAAAAATCACCCAAAACACACGTTTTAGGGTAATAAAACGTGTAAGAAACTTAAATATAGCTTCCTGGATGATAATGCAAGGGTTTGGGTGGAAAGGATTGGATTTTTGGGCTAAAACGAGCTGATTCGTAAATTTCAGCTCGTTCTGCGAAATTAAGGTCTCGTCCAGCGAAACTGTAAGTTCGTCCAGCGAAACTGGAGGAACCTACAGCGAAGTTACAGTTTCGCTTCAGCGAAACTATATATTCGCCTGAGCGAAACTATGGTTTCGCTGACGACTATGCCAATGTCCAAGTTGACCTTAGATATTGCGAAACTAGGGAATTCCAACGAAAGTTGGGCGCTTGAGGTAGCGAATCTTTCCAGCGAAACTGGCGGGTTGCTGCCCAGCGAAATTAGCAGCGAAACTGCTAATTCGCCGGCGAAATTACGGGCGAAACTACCTGCGAAATTAGTGGCGAAATTAGGCAGAAATTAACTCTTTTGAGTGTTAACTTATCTGCAGGCAGTGTAGTGTTACCCGCGTCTTAAAGGCTTGATTGAGAGGCTGCTTGTCAAGCACAGGTGAGTTTCTAGGACCCCTCATTTACTTGTTTTAAATGGTTTTGGGGCTGGAACACATATAAACTTGTTTAATGATGTATGTATGTACGGCCCATTTGGGTATGATGTCTGTGTTATTCGTCTAAGGTACGATTGAGGACTAGATATGTTATATAAGGTCCTAGTATGAGTCCCTGATGTCTTGGAGGGACAGTTAGTGCTTTTGCACACAAGATGACGCTTAGTAAGTCCCGGATTGGGAAGGATACGGGGGTAAGTGACTAGTAATGATTGAGGATGTAGACGATGAATGTACGAGGTAATGTATGATGATGAATGTATGTATGATGTTATGTATAATGATGTATGTATGGTATGCGTGTGTTCCTATAATGATGATGAATGAATATCTTTCCATGACTTTACGTATTAACGAACGAACGAAGTATTATGTAACGTAAAGTGAAAGATAATGAAAGAGGAACACGATGATGAATGCATGTATTAATGAATGAATGAATGAACGAAAGATGATGAATACATGCATTAACGAACGAACGAATTATGTCTTGCAAGCATTGAATAACGCGATTGGTCCTTCTATGTGATTGACCATGGTCATGGTACCTCTACCGCTTACCTCTAGTACCGGGCATACGTTTTGTTGTTCATATGTTGACTTCGGCCGGTAGCTAATAACGTTCGAGGTGTAGCATATGGTATTGGTACAATTAACCTTTCAATGCGTGCAAGTAAGTATCCATATGTATGGAACCCCTACCGCTTACCTCTAGTACCGGGCATACGTTTTGCTGTTCATTTAATGACTTCGGCCCGGTAGCTAATAACGTTCGGGGTATAGCAGATGGTAGTGGTACAAAAGATATCCAATGTGCAAGTAAAGATGTAACGGGATCCTTGTCATTCGACCACAGTAATCATCGCTACGTGCCATGAAGTGGGTAAAGCCTGACAGGATTCATATGAGAACGAATGATAAGAATGTAATGAATGAATGAAAGAGATAATAAAGATATTATCTATACGTATGTACGATGTATGATCACGTGTAAAGAACGAACGGTTTTTAATATAAACAAAGTATGTTTATTATAAAACTAGAACTCACTCAGCAACGCTGACTTTTTATGTGTTTCCAGTTGGCAGGTAGCATTGCTGGGGATGGCACGAGGCGGCTACTCAGCTCTTTTGGGACGGCATTCTCCTTTTGATAATGCTGCAACGTCATGCGTTGTGGGTCCATGACGCACGCAACTCATCAAGTTGCATGCCATTATGAGATTTCTTGAGTATTCCCCCGGAAGGGATTATTTAAGAAATCTTCTTTAGATTTTGATAAGTTCGCCACGCATTGGATGCGTGCGCGTAGCACATGCAACGAAATATGTTGCATGCGTGTGTCAAGAGTATTCCGTCAGAGTTCGATGTACGGAATTACCTAAGGAATATTCTTTAGTTTAAAAATATAATTTTTATATGTTTGAACTTAATATCTCCTCTAGAGGTCGCTGTATGATCCTAAGAGGAGAACAAAGTAGAGAAAGCTTCATTTTGTAATCGAGTCAATGATGTAATGACTTTTATGAATGAATGAGAATGTATATATTTTATCATTTCCGCTGCGTTGATTTATGATTGTATACATTATGTACGTTATATGTGCGATGAAGAACCAACAGTAGGGCGCCCGGCGAGCGGGGCCTTACAATTCCGTCCATTTTTAGTTTAAGTTAAGGTTTATTTTGAAAATTTACCCGTTTCACTTAAACTTTGGCTCTGATACCAATTGTAAGGCCCCGTTCCGGGCACCTCACAGCTAGTCATCATCGCTCTTAAAACATATCATTATATAATCTTTACTAAAATCACGCAGCGGAAACTTTGGTAATAATTTTCATTTCACTATAAATACTTTTGCCAGTTAATATAACGTTCATCAATTACAAATATATATTGTTGTATTACATCACAAAAGCATTAAACAAAGAATGCCATCCAAAAGAGCTGAGTAGCCGCCTCGTGCCATCCTCAGCAACCTTACTGCCAACTGGAAACACATAAAAAGTTAGCGTTGCTGAGTGAGTTCTAGTTTTGTATAAAAACATACTTTCTATTGTTAAAACCGTTCTTTACTATCATGCGATCATACATCATACATACACATAAATAATTCATTATATTCTTTTCTCATTCTTTCATTCATTCATTCTTTATCTTTAACTTTCATTTATTCTCTGTCTTTCATTCGTTCATTATCTATCTTTAACTTTCACATTCTTTCATCTTTAACTCTTTACTCTCCATCACCATAAACCTTATCTTTCTGTATCATGGTACTGGACCTAGGCCTATCATAGACCTTCTATAATGGTGCATCGCACCTCCTGGCCACAGTACCTAAGATAAAGTTTAGGGGTTAACCACTATATACAATACCTTTCTGTATCATGGTGCTGGACCTAGGCCTATCATAGACCTTCTTACTCTCATTCATTATTAATGGATGCATTCATTCATCATGTTCCTCTTTCATTATCTTTCATTTTACGTTACATAATACTTTCATTACATTTATTAATCATAACCCGTAAAGCCATGGAAAGATAAACACGTATCGAAACAAGGAACATTGACATTTACCAGTCATCAGTCATCACCATCATACAGGGCTACATCATACTTAACATACATACATTATGCATCACATGCAACACTATCATCATCATGCTCAACATAACTTCTAAAGCTCGACGGCCATCTTACATATACTTACGGAAACTACCACATCATTACTTACCCCTGCTCTTTTTCCCAAAAGTTAGTAATTAAACTATGTCTCTCCTCGTACACAACAGCCCTATTTGAGCGATTGGGCACCCTTCAGTCGCATGACCTCCATGCGACTGAACATCATGCGACTAGACCAATACGAATGAACTCCCATGCAACTGAACCACCAATCGTGCGAATGGATCCTCAATCGTGCGATTGGACACTATGCGAATGGATTCCTATGCGACTGAGCTCTCAATCGTGTGATTGAACAGCTATGCGACTGGGCACCTATGGGACTGGACCCTCAGTCATAGGACCTGTCATGCGACTGGACCCCAGTCGTGCGATTGAACCTCAGTCGTGCGATTGGACCCCAGTCGCCACTCAGTCGGCCGATTGGCCCTCCAGTCGCGCGGCCCTAACTGGGCGCAGACTGCAGTTCATCCCGAACTGTAGTCGCGATTTTCGGCCTCCAAACCCTTCCAAACTCATTCTAAGCCCAAATCAACCCTCCTAATCCTTAGGAAAGCATACTCTGACACCATTCAAGCACACACAAGCCTGAATTCACACTCTAAACACACTATACACAATCACACCCAAATGGGTCAAACACACACATTTTGAAAAGCCAGTTTCTATGTGTTCCAGCCTCAAATCGGTTGAAAACAAGTAAAATAGGGGTCCTAGAACTCACACAAACAATAAGAAGATGAAGAGCTTTGTTTGGACTTGCTACACGATGAATTTCGAGCCCGAATCACCACTTTTCTCTTCTTTTTCTCTTTTCCTCTCTTCTTTCTCTCTTCTCTTCTCTCTTTAGCTAAAAATGAGTGTGGGGGGGGGAAATGGGTTGCCCTCTCCCTTGATATGTCCCCATTTGCCCAACTTTCATGCGTTGGCGAGTTTGGTCCCCCGGCTTTGGACTTTATTTCTTTTCTTCTTTCGTCGACTTCAAAATAGATAAATAACTGGGTGTTACAAAAAATGAAAATACAACCATAGGGTGTGTAACACCTAGATATTTTCCTTGAATCTGACGAAGGAAGAAAAAGAAATAAAGTCCAAAGTCGGTGGACCAAACCCGCCAACGCGAGAAAGTTGGGTAAGTGGAGATATTTGAAGGGAGAGGGCAGCCCTTACCCACTCCCCACACCTATATTCCAGCAAAGAAAAAAGAGGAGAAGAAGAAAGGGAGAAAATAGAGAAAAAGGGTTGGTTCGGGTGGATTCGAGCGTGAAAATCGTCGTGTAGCGGGTCAAATCGAAGCTCTACTTCTCGGGGTAGTTTGTGTGAGTTTTAGGACCCCTCTTTTAATGTTTTTCAACTTGGGGCTGGAACATATAGTAAATCTGTTTTTATGTGTGTGTGTGTGTTTGACCCATTTGTATGTGTTTGCGTGTGATGCGTTTGGAGTTGTTTCCTAGCTTGTGTGTGCTTGAAAGGTGTTGTGGTATGCATTCCTAAGGTTTAGGATGGTTGATTTGGGTCTAGAATGGGTTTGGATGAGCTTGGAGGTCGAAAATGGCAGATTGGGTTCGGGATGAACTGCATTCTGCATCAGCTAGGGCTAGGCGACCGACTAGAGGCCATACGGCCGATTGGAGTGCGATTGGAGTTCATTCGCACGACTGAGGTTCAGCCGCACGACCGGGGGGACAGTCGTATGGGGATTTGTGCGACTAAGGTTCCATTCGCAAAAGTACTAATTTGTATTGAGTCCATCCGCATGAGAGCCCATTCGCATAAATGCTCATTCACATTGGTGTCCATCCGCATGAGAGCCCATTCGCATAAGTGCTCATTCGTATTGGTGTCCATCGGCATGAGGTCCATTCGCACGACTGGGGTGTTCATCCGCATTAATGTTCATCTGCATGGGTCTATTCGCATGATGTTCAGTCGCCTGGAGGCCATGCGACTGAAGGGTGCCCATACGCCCAAATAGGACTGGTGTACCCGAGGAAAAGCATAGTTTAATTTCTGACTTTCGGGGGAAAGTGCAGATGTAAGTTTTGACGTGGAAGTTCCTGTAAGTTCAAGTAAGATTATTGTTGGGATCTTAGAGGGTATGTTAGGCATGATGATATTGCATGTTTATGTAAGATGTATGTTATGTATGTATGATGAGGCCCTGTATGATGATGCTACTGCGTATGTTGATGTTCCTTATTATGATGTATGTTTATCTTTCCCGTGGCTTTACGTGTTATGCTAATGAATGAAATGAAAGTATTATGTAACGTAAAGTGAAAGATAATGGAAGAGGAACATAATGAAAGAATGCATGCATTAAAAATGAAAGAGAGTAAGAAAGGCTTGCAAGAAAATGTATGAGGTGAGCGACCCTATTGTCGCAACAGACTCGAAATGAGATCCTTATCATTCGACCTCAGTAATCGTGGCTGTATGCCATGAAGAGGGTAAAGCTTGACACTATGATTGACCATTTGTATAGAACCATTGCTGCATACCTTAGGTACGGTGGCCAGAGGTGCGGTGCACAATTATAGAAGGTCTATGATAGGCCTAGGTCCAGTACCAGGAACAGAAGGGTATTGCATATGGCAATGGTACACCTAAACTTTACCTTAGGTACTATGGCCAGAGGTGCGGTGCACCGTTATAGAAGGTCCATGATAGGCCTAGGTCCAGTACCACGAAACAGAAGGGTAAGGTTTATGGTTGGTGGAAAGAAAAGAGGTAATGATGAAAGAGTAAGAATGACAAGAAAGTACGATGAATGAACGAAAGTTAAAGAATGAATGAATGAAAGAATGAATGATAAAGATAACAATGATATTATCTATATGAACGTATGATGCTTGAGCGCGTAAGAATGTAAAGTACGGTTTTAATCGAAAGTAAAGTATGTTTTATTTTAAAACTAGAACTCACTCAGCAACACTGACTTTTTATGTGTTTCAAGTTGGCAGGTAAGGTTGCTGAGGATGGCACGGGGCGGCTACTCAGCTCTTTTGAATGGCATCCATTCATATAATGTTTTTGTGATGTAATGCAACAATGTATTTGTAACTGATTAACGATGTATTATTTTGCAAAAGCCTCTATAATGAAATGAAATGTCAGTTTTGAATGTTTCCACTGCAATGTTTACTTAAGATAAATGAGAATGTATGTTTTATGTGCGATGATCGACCAGCTGTAAGTGTCCCGGGAACGGGGCCTTACAAGTTGGTATCAGAGCCAAAGTTTAAGTGAAACGGGTAAATTTTCAAAATAAACCTTAACTTAAACTAAGAATGGGACGGAAAGGGAAGGGATGCCAGTCTGAGTAGTTGCGTGCCATCAGGTATTTTCTTAATGTTAACCGGTATTATGTGCGCATGTTATGTGGTTTATGTGTTGCTGGCAGATTTAGATATTGATGTAGTCGGGACAGATAATGCTCGGGGTACGAAGAGTAAAGTAAGTGGCTAATCACAACTGGCCACTGTAATTAGGGACTTACTATACTTGACATAAACTGAGCTATTCGCTTGAATGACCGTGTTGGTGTTTGAATCTTTCAGTGTGTGTTAGAGGATGGCCGGTGGTAGATCATCTAAAGCCTCACGTGGTGGACTTGGTGCTGCATCGTGGCCCAAAAGAGGCAGGCCTAGAGTTGAAAACGTGGTTCCTGAAGGACCCGAGACCCCTCAACCGGAGGGTGGAGATGAGAGTGCAAACTTGAGGGCTCCATGAAAGAGGCGGTGGTTGAAGAAGTGCATCAGGTCATGCAGACAATCTTACCGTCTGTGATGACCGAAGTGATTAAGCCCCCTACATTTGATAGAAATGGCACTGCTGCTGCTGCTTACCGTCTGTACGGGAAGGGGAAGGAAAAGATGAGGAGGAGGAAGAGCCCGTGCAGGAGCGGATACGAGGCTATAACTATGGGGCATTTCAAAGGTGTAAGCCCCCTACTTTTGATAGAAATGGCACTGCTGCTGCTGCTCACCGGTGGGTGAGAGAAATAGAAGCTGTTTTAAATATCAGCGAGTGCTAGGAGGACCAAAAGGTGAAGTTTGCTGCCCATTCTTTCGTGGACTCGACTCTGTGTTGGTGGGACAATATAGTCCAAGCCGAGGGTAGCAGGGCAATCGGGAGGATGAGATGGTCTGAACTGAAGAAGTTGGTGATTAAGGAGTTCTGCCCTCATAGAGAATGGATAAAGTTGAGGAGAATTCCTGTAGCTGGAGGTGGGAACGATGACACACCAGCAGTACACCACAAAGTTCAACGAGATGGCATGTCTGGTGCCGAATCAGGTGACGCCTCTGTCACGGAAGATTAAGAGATACATTCAGGGTTTGCCAGTGGATATTCGCAGGCATATGATCGCTGCCCGACCGAGTACGTTTAGGTCGGCGGTGGATTTGGCAGGGAGGTTATATGATGAGAGGGTTGTTGTGGTGGTGGCTGAGTGTAACAGGAAGGGTGGTGGTGATCGAAACTGGAGTGGGAAGAGGTTTGGTCGGGGTGATGCCTTGACGGGTAACAAGAAGTCACGGGTGGATGACCGCCGTGTGGTCACATCGGGTGCGGGTACGAAGAATTACGGTAGGTGTGGGAGAGAGCATAGTGGTGAATGTAGTCTAGGATTGAACGTGTGCTTTAAATGTGGGAAGCCGGGGCATATAGCCAAGGACTGTCGTGCGGTCCAGTGCTTTAACTGTGGCGTGGAGGGCCACATAAGTAAGGATTGTAAGAAGTCGAGGGCTGAAGGTTCTGGGGTGAAGAAGACGGGAAGTGAAGGACTGAGGGCGAGTGCCAGGGCATTCACTATGACATAGGAGGAAGCTAGGACGGACCCTGATGTCATGTTCAGTACGTTTCTAGTGAACCAAACTTTAGCTTCTGTGTTATTTGATTCGGGTGCTAGTAAAAGTTTTATTTCTGCTGCTTTCTGTGCTAAACTGCCTGTTAGTAGTAGATGTGTTGACGCGCCCTTGAGTTAGAAACTGCCATAGGTAAGTCTACCAGGATTTCTGAGATGATAGAGAACTGTGATGTGGAATTAGAAGGTCATAAGTTTCCTGTTAGACCGTTTGTGATGATCCTAGGTGGTTTCGATTTGGTTCTTGATATGGATTGGTTGGTGGACTTCGAGGCGAATATTGTGTGTCGCAAGAAGATGATTCGTTTGATAGCGCCTGACGGGAGTTCGGTAATTGTTTATGGGGATCGGGTCACGACGATCCCGAAAGTAATCTCAATGGTGGTGGCGGGAAAGTGCATAAGGCGTGGATGTAGGGCCTACTTGGCCTATGTAAAGGATGTGGATACGCCAACACCATAACTGTTTGATGTACCGATTGTGTGTGACTTTCCCGATGTGTTTCCCAAAGACTTACCAGGAGTGCCACCAGATCGTGAGATCGAGTTTCAGATTGATCTGATACTGGGTGCCCAACCTGTTGCCAAGGCACCGTATCGGTTGGCTCCGACTGAGATGAGAGAGTTGATGGAGCAATTGCAAGAGCTGCTTGATAAGGTGTTCATTAGACCGGGTATCTCTCCTTGGGGTGCTCCGGTTTTATTCATAAAGAAGAAAGATGGTAGTATGAGGATGTGTATACACTACCGTGAGCTGAACAAGTTGACGGTGAAGAACCGATACCCCTTACCGAGAATAGATGATTTGTTCGATTAGCTTCAAGGTGCCAATTGGTTTTCAAGGATAGATTTCTGAACTGGCTACCATCAGCTAAAGGTGAAAAAGCAGGATATTCCTAAACAGCTTTTCGTACGCGTTATGGTCACTACGAGTTTCTCGTTATGTCATTTGGCTTGACCAATAGGCCAACTGCTTTTATGGATTTGATAAACCGAGTGTGTCGGCCGATGTTGGATAAATCAGTGATTGTGTTTATTGATGATATCCTAATTTATTCGAAGAGCGAGATAGAGCATGCCGGTCACATTCGAGAGGTGTTGGAGACATTGAGAAGGGAGAAGTTGTATGCCAAGTTCTCCAAATGCGCGTTTTGGTTGCGCGAGGTTCAATTCTTGGGTCACGTGGTGAATCCGGAGGGGATTATGGTGGACCCGACAAAGGTGGAAGCGCTGATGCAATGGAAGTCTCCAAGACGCATCCGAGATCCGTAGTTTCTTGGGTTTGGCGGGCTATTACAGAAGATTCATTCAAAACTTCTCTAAGATCGCTTCTCCACTAACCAAGTTGACCCGTAAGGATGTAAAGTTTGTATGGGGTCCAGCTCAAGAGAAGGCGTTTGAGGAGTTAAAGGCGAGGCTAACTCAAGCTCATGTTTTGTCGTTACCCGATGGAAGTGAAGATCTAGTGGTTTATTCTGATGCTTCCTACTCAGGATTGGGGTGCGTGTTAATGCAGAAAGGGAAGGTTATAGCCTATGCATCCCGATAGTTGAAGGTTCATGAAGTTAACTACCCTACTCATGATTTGGAGCTAGCAGTCGTGGTCTTTGCATTAAAGATTTGGAGGCACTACCTGTATGGGACGAAGTGCATCATTTTCACTGACCACAAGAGCTTGAAGTACTTTTCAAGCAGAAGGACTTGAACATGAGGCAGAGAAGATGGTTGGAGATTATAAAGGATTATGATTATGAGATCCATTATCATCCGAGCAAAGTCAACGTGGTGGCGGGTGCCCTTAGCCGAAAGGAAAGAACCGAGCCGATTCGGGTGAAGGCGTATCAGCTGATCATGACCTCTGATGTGATGAAGTAAGTCAAAGAGTTTCAAGATGAAGCCTTAAAAGAAGATCGTCTTAACTCTGAAAGAATGAGAGGTCTGGTCGCGAAGTTGGGTGAGAACACATTTGGTTTTAGAACCTGGTTTGGACGAATGTGGATTCCTCGTCTTGGGGATCTACGTGTGAAGATTATGGATGAAGCTCATAAGACTCGATACTCTATTCATCCCGGTGCTACAAAGATGTACCAAAACATGAAGAAAGATTATTGGTGGCCGGGTATGAAGCGTGACGTAGTGGAGTATGTGAGTAAGTGCCTTACTTGCTTGCAAGTGAAGGCCGAGCATCAAAAGCCATATGGGAAGATCCAACCTTTGGATATACCGGAGTGGAAGTGGGAGCACATCACCATGGATTTCATTACGAAGCTGTTGCGTACTCCGAAAGGGTATGATGCTATATGGGTGATTGTTGACTGCTTGACGAAGAGTGCTCACTTCCTACCGATCCGCGAGACATATTCATCTGAGAGGTTGGCTGATCTGTTCATCAAGGAAATTGTAACTCGTCATGGTGTGCCGGTGTCTATTGTGTCTGATCATGACACCCGGTTTACATCCAAATTCTGGAAGAAATTCCACTACGCCATTGGGACGATATTACATATTAGCACGCCTTATCATCCCCAGACTGATGGTCAGTCAGAAAGGACCATTCAGACATTGGAAGACATGCTTTGGGCATGTGTGATTGATTTTGGGGGAAGTTGGGATGACCACTTACCGTTAGCCGAATTCTCATACAACAACAGCTATCATGCCAGCATTGGTATGCCACCTTACGAGATGCTATATGGTAGGAGATGCAGAACACCCTTTTGTTGGGGTGATATTGGTCATAAAGAGTTAGGAAGTGTCGAGGTGATCGAGACTACGACTGAAAAGCTCGAAAGGATCAAAGCCTTCATGAAGGAAGCCAAAGATAGACAGAAGTCGTATGCTGATAAACGACACAGACCGATTGAGTTCCAGGTGGGTGATCGGGTTATGTTGAAGGTCTCACCTTTGAAGGGTATCATTCGTTTCCGAAAGCGGGGCAAGTTGAGCCCAAGATACATAGGCCCTTTCCGAATCATTGCTCGAGTAGGAGAGGTGGCCTATAGATTGAAGTTACCAGATGAGTTAAGTGGAATTCACCCGACATTCCACGTATCTCTCTAAGAAAGTGCTTGACAGATGAAGATATGATTGTTCCACTGGAGGATATCGAAGTAGACGAACGGCTCAATTATGTGGAGCAACCAGTGGCAATCAGCGATCGAAAAGAGAAGAGGCTAAGAAATAAAGTGGTTCCTCTTGTGCGTGTACAGTGGAAGCACAGGAAGGGATCCGAGTCAATGTGGGAGACCGAAGAAGAAATGAGACAGCATTACCCACGTTTGTTTGAGGAATAACAGATTTCGGGGATGAAACCTATATAAGGGGGGTGGACTTGTAACACCCAGATATTTTCCTTGAAGCCGACAAAGGAAGAAAAAGAAATAAAGTCCAAAGTCGGGGGACCAAACTCACCAACGCAAGAAAGTTGGGTAAGTGGAGATATTTGAAAGGAGAGGGCCGCCCTTACCCTCTCCCCACACCCATATTTCAGCAAAGAAAAGAGAGGAGAAGAAGAAAGGGAGAAAATAGAGAAAAAGGGTTGGTTCGGGTGGATTCGAGCGCGAAAATCGTCGTGTAGCGGGTCAAATCGAAGCTCTACTTCTCGGGGTAGTTTGTGTGAGTTCTAGGATCCATCTTTTAATGGTTTTCAACTGATTTGGGGCTGGAACACATAGTAAACCCGTTTTTGTGTGTGTGTGTGTGTTTGACCCATTTGTATGTGTTTGCGTGTGATGCGTTTGGAGTTGTTTCCGAGCTTGTGTGTGCTTGAATGGTGTTGTGGTATGCATTCCTAAGGTTTAGGATGGTTGATTGGGTCTAGAATGGGTTTGGATGAGCTTGGAGGTCGAAAATGGCAGATTAGGTTCGCGATGAACTGCATTCTGCATCAGCTAGGGCTAGGCGACCGATTGGAGGCCATATGACCGATTGGAGTGCGATTGGAGTTCATTCGCACGACTGAGGTTCAGTCGTATGACTAGGGGGACAGTCGCATGATGAGTCATGTGACTGAGGTTTCATTCGCATAAGTACTCATTCGCATTGAGTCCATCCGCATGAGAGCCCATTCGCATAAGTGCTCATTCGCATTGGTGTCCATCCGCATGAGAGCCCATTCGCATAAGTGCTCATTTGCATTGGTGTCCATCCGCATGAGGTCCATTCGCACGACTGGGGTGTTCATCCGCATTAATGTTCATCCGCATGGGTCCATTTGCATGATGTTCAGTCGCTTGAAGGCCATGCGACTAAAGTTCAAGGCCATGCGACTAAAGGGTGCCCATACACCCAAATAGGGCTGGTGTACCCGAGGAAAAGCGTAGTTTAATTTCTGACTTTCTAAGGAACCGAAGGTCTCAGGTTCGATCCGTGAAAACGGCCTCCCCACAAATATGGGGGAAAGACCGCGTACATCTTCCCTTAAATGGGACGGACCCTCCCTGGACCCTGCGAAAACGCGGGAGCTCTTTGCAGCACCAGGTACGCCCTTTTTTAATTTCTGTCTTTCGAGGGAAAGTACAGATGTAAGTTTTGACGTGGAAATTCCTGTAAGTTCAAGTAAGATGATTGTTGGGATCTTAGAGGGTATGTTGAGCATGATGATGTTGCATGTTTATGTAAGATGTATGTTATGTATGTATGATGAGGCCCTATATGATGATGTTACTGCGTATGTTGATGTTCCTTATTATGATGTATGTTTATCTTTCCCGTGGCTTTACGTGTTATGCTAATGAATGGAACAAAAGTATTATGTAACGTAAAGTGAAAGATAATGAAAGAGGAACATAATGAAAGAATGCATGCATTAAAAATGAATGAGAGTAAGAAAGGCTTGCAAGCAAATGTATGAGGTGAGCGACCCTGTTATCGCAACAGACTCGAAATGAGATCCTTGTCATTCGACCTCAGTAATCGTGGCTGTGTGCCTTGAAGAGGGTAAAGCTTGACACTGTGATTGACTATTTGTATAGAACCATTGCTGCATACCTTAGGTACGGTGGCCAGAGGTGCGGTGCACCGTTTTAGAAGGTCTATGATAGGCCTAGGTCCAGTACCAGGAACAGAAGGGTATTGCATATGGCAATAGTACACCTAAACTTTACCTTAGGTACTGTGGCCAGAGGTACGGTGCACCGTTATAGAAGGTATATGATAGGCCTAGGTTCAGTACCACGAAACAGAAGGGTATGGTTTATGGTTGGTGGAAAGAAAAGAGATAATGATGAAAGAGTAAGAATGACAAGAAAGTACGATGAATGAACGAAAGTTAAAGAATGAATGAATGAAAGAATGAATGATGAAGATAATAATGATATTATCTATGTGTACGTATGTTGCTTGATCACGTAAGAATGTAAAGTACAGTTTTTAATCGAAAGTAAAGTATGTTTTATTTTAAAACTACAACTCACTCAACAACGCTGACTTTTTATGTGTTTCAAGTTGGCTGGTAAGGTTGCTGAGGATGGCACGTGGCGGCTACTTAGCTCTTTTGGATGGCATCCATTCATATAATTCTTTTGTGATGTAATGCAACAATGTATTTTGTAACTGATTAATGATGTATTATTTTGCAAAAGCCTCTATAATGAAATGAAATGTCATTTTTGAATGTTTCCGCTGCAATGTTTACTTAAGATAAATGAGAATGTATGTTTTATGTGCGATGATCGACCAGCTGTAAGCGTCCCGGGAACGGAGCCTTACAGGGTGTTGTTGCAGCATATATAGTCATGTATAGTGTGTCCGTCGCTTGACGAATAGTCTAGGCTTAATGTTATACACCTTGTAAACACATGAAACTGGGTCATTCGCAGGAGCATATGCGAATGAGACTCAGTCATACGACCGAGCCATGCTAATGGACCAGTCATGCGACTGAGAGATGCGATTGGGGCATTCGTAAGACTGAGCCATAAGAATGGTCCAGTCGTACTATTGAACCATACGCATGGTCCAGTCTTACGATTGGACCATACGCATGGTCCAATCGCACGAATGGGCCCAGTCGCATCTACTATGGGCCGAAGCCTATATATACCAGTTTCAATGTGTAGAAACCAAAGGGTTATTGATAGTGTGCCAGGCGCCCAGGCGCTGCCGGATGAGAGGGGAGATCATGCTCGATCTCCCCTTGCCAAAAGTCTTGATTCTTATGTTGTAACGAGCTTGTAATCGTTAGGTTTTATCAATGAAATCATTCGATTATGTTCGTACTATCATTCGTCTTTTGGTTTATCACCTTCCGTTAAGAACATGCTCGGATGTTTACCGATCCAGCGACTTCACAAAATCACAGTAAATTGTAAGTCAGAGAATTCTAAGTTTAACAAAATGGGAAAATGATAGTACGCTTGTGTGTTACTGTAATTACACGGAGAAAGTTGATCTAGGGAGGTGCTAGTTCACTATACGATGTGTCAGTAGATTCAACACAATAGACAAGTAGACGTCATTGGTGAACTTAGTTTAAACTAAACGGTTCAATCAACTGTGGGTTCCCATCTTATCACTGGTTAACACAATCAGCTATTTCCAATAAGGAATAACAAGCATATAAACGCCACCAAAGGTGTGCGAATGACCACAAAAAGAGCAAAGCACGAAAAAATGAATACAAGCGCAATCAAGCTGATAACTTATGTTGTTGGTGCGTTTGTGCAAAAGAAAATAAGAAATGCTCTAACAAGGAGATAGGTTGTGTGCCTCTCTGCTGTGCGATGGCACTGACCTGAGGATAAGCATAACCTACATATTCTAGAATTCATTGTTGTTAGCCGCCTCTCTGCTGTGCGATGGCACTGACCTGAGGCTTGGCTTCTCTTTGAAAGGTATAAGAATAGTCTCTTCTTGTAAAAATGCCTATAGACCGCTCAAAAATCCTCTAAGGAATGATGATTACCATATAAGCTTGGGATACACAAATGTTGTTTTGAAATAATATAACTTAACTCATCACCAATGCATGTCAAAAATCTGTGTATGGTTTTAAGTGGACAAGTATACTGACAATCGTTGTGTACGCACCGACTGAAGTTGACAATCAAAGTGTGTTACGTATCATATCAAGCATGATTCCCAGTTAGAACTTAGAAGTATCAGATGAGTGATAAACTGTGATAAGTAAATATGTTAGTTTTCCTTTCGATAAATATAAAAGGTTCCAAGTAATTTAGTCTATGCCTGTATGATTCCATTTGAATCGGTCTTGAAAATGATGTTAATGCAAATAGGATTATCTACCCAACCCTAATAAAATCACAAAAAGATTTTCATTCTGTTAATTAGTTTAGTGTTTTACTTTAGTTGTTTAGTGTGTCGGCGTCGGACTATGCTATGCTATTCATTGTTGAAACTGTCATAAACAGAACTTAACGTTTAATCAATAATAACTTGTTTTCTAAAAGGTTAAATGGATCACGTCTGAGGTGATCAGGTGGTTAAATGGATCATGTCTGAGGTGATCGGGTGGATAAATGGATCACATCTGAGGTGATTGGGTGGATAAATAGATCATGTCTGAGGTGATAAATGAGTGTTTTATTTTAAAAAGTGATAATGTCTGAGATGATCAAATGCACATAATGTTTCATCAATTGTGTAAGAAAACTAAGTGTCGGTAAATAAAATGACTAAAATGGCACAAGTATAGCCCAATCGCACGACTGCATGATGGACATGATCCAGTCGTACGAATGAGGTATACGATTGAAGACAATCGTACAATTGGGCCATGTGAATGAGCCCAATCGGATGACTGAAAGTGACCGACTAGGCCAAACGTGCGAATGGAGGTCAATTGAACGATGGGAACTGGTCGATTGAGTGAATCGTACGACTCAGTTTCAGTTGCACGACTAAGTCAGGGGACTAGACTCAGTTCGTACGACTGGATATTGAGTCGGCCGAATGAAGTGAGCGAATAGGTTCAGTCGTCTGACTGAGATGAGTTTTAGTATAAATAGGGCACTCAGTCGATCGCAGACCCCATTCGCCCAAATTCTCAAATCGCACCGTTACTCTGCCAAAATTTCCTCTGATTTTAAACACCACTTTATACTCGATTTCTGACATCTTGGCATTCGTATACGGTATTACGCGACTGATTGATGATGTTTACAGTCGACTTGGTTCTGAATCCGAGACTATATGACCTAGTTATTGAACCGACATTAAGTTGACAAATAACCTAACTAATACACTTAAAATGTTGAAATAAATTAAATTAGTGAGTTAGGTATATCATTTCGAGTCCAAAGAACATAAACTTAACGTTTAAACTTGCAAATTGATCAATCTGAGTTTTAAATAGAATCGATCAGTGCAGAATGCGATTGGAGCCCAGAATGAACGTCAATCGCACGATTAAAGTGTGCGATTCAATCGATCGGCCGAATGAATAATGCGAATGAGTTCATTCGGTCGACTGACCTAATCGCAGGTTCAGTCACCCAATTGAACTCAATCGCATGACATATCAACCGATTGAAACCCAGTGGCATATATGATCAACCGACTGAACTCAGTCGCAAAGTTCAATCGCACGATTGAACTGGACTGACTTTTTCAGATTTGATCAAACTTTGTTTTCTTTATGATCTAACGTGCATTTGTTATTTGTTACAGGAAGATGGCTAACTATTGGTCCATTAATCCAAAGCACAACATCTGTGCTCACTTGGATTACACCTCGAGGAATGGTGGTGAGTTCGAGGGTATCATAGCGTTTCTTAAGAGATCACGTATATACAGAGCCATATCTACACCATGCACTCCTTATCAGTCGATTCAGAAGGCATTCTGGGAGGGAGCATCGGTTGATCGATCTGAGGAACCCTACCGCATCTGAAGCACCATCTTTGGTAGGGAAATCGAGATTACAGCTGCAGATATCCGTCGAGTATTAGGATTTGGAGACGATGAGGATCATCCACTAAGGCTATATCCTCTCACTGTCTGAGGTTGCTTTATGAGGATAGGATACTGTGGGGACATCAACTCAGGTGTGCTGAACAAGAGCAACCTGAGCCCCCAGTACAAGTATCTGGCACATGTTATTCTGAAGTGCATTGCTTCTCGGAGGGGTGGGTTTGATGATTTATCTGAGCAAATCCAGAATGCTTATGTTGCATTGGTCCTAAACCACCCCTTCAGCTTCTCCAACATGATCTTTACTTATCTAATAGAGAACTTAGAGGCAAAAAGGAAAGAAGGCTTTTGTATGTATCCCCGATTTCTTCAGCTGATATTCGATGAGAAGCTGCCAGAGCTACCTAAGGAGAAGAGCGATGCTGTGGTGTTGGAAATCATGGATGACACCACTCTAGGCAGAATGAAGGTATATAGGGGCATGCAGGTCAAGCCCCAGATGAAGAGATTGATAGGGCATCTGGCCCGTGTAGATTATGTGGCGCCGAGAAGGCGCAAATGGCGTCATGATGACAGTGAGTCTGACACTGAGCTTATTGCTATACCATCTGATGACTCAGGTGACGATGACAGTGAGGATGGAGAGAGTGGGCCAGTTGCTTCAGAAGGCCCCACTACTCATACAGCTCAGCCATCACCACCACACACTGACACGGTGACTGCCGGGTTTGTTCATGATTTCTGCCCTCCGGATGATGAAGAAGAAAGCGAAGAAGAAGGGTTGACAAAGAGGGTCGGAAGCAAGGTAGTTGCTACAGAAAGAGGACTAAAGGTAGTTGGTGAACATTCTGGTACATCAGGGGATACTCGCACAGAGTCTGATCCTTCATATGCCCCTGATCAGCCCAGCAACATAGGGGGAGCACCAGTGTCCACGGGTAAGAGGAGGAAGACCATGGCTCGTCCACATGGTAAGAAGGGAAAGAGACTGAGATTCACCATTTCTGTCACTACCACAGCTACCACCTCTACACCATCCCAAACCTCTCAAACCACCACTATACCTACATCTATACCATCCACCACCACCACCACTATACCTCCTACCACTTCATTCACAACCTCTCCCATTTTCACTACAGCCACCACAACCACCACTACTCACCAAACAGGACCCTCATCTTTCCCAGCCAGCTCTTACATACCTCCCGTGTCTGTGGTAGAGCAGCTTGTAGCATTAAACAGCATAGTGCTCAAGCTGTTAGCTTCGGATGAGACCAAGACGGCTCAGATACAGCAGTTGAGAGAGATGAATTCTTCCCAAGCTCAGCTGATCTCTCAACAAACTGATCAGATCACCAGACTCCTAGAGCATAGAGATGAGACTGCTAAGAAGCTGGAGGAGTTAGAAGCTGCAAATAGGACGATCATGAAGCTCAAAGGGACTCAAAGTGAGCCTCTCAAGATTGGTGAAAGCCAAGATGATAATGAGGAGGACGATGATGATGAGGAGGAAGATGACGATGATGATGAAAGTGACGAAGGTGAAGAAGGAGATGACAAGCATGATGACGGTGATGATGAAGTTGATGATGATGCTGGAGATCAAGGTGCTGAAGCAGCAGAAGAGAGGCGTACTAAGCAACGTCAAGACCAAAGATCCTCTACTTCTGCTCTACCTGATGATACTCCATCGGTTGAAGACAAAAGTACCTACTAGATATTTATGTCTTTTGTATTTAAAAGCTTTTGTACCTGACCATTATGTAAAACTTATGTATTTGATGTTTATATCTATTTACTTAATGTTGATTGTGCTTGATTACTTACTAATAAGTAATGTGTTGCATGTTCAAATCAAGCAGATCCAAATTTTCAAAGGGACGAATACGATGTTAAACCCCTTCAGCAGGTCAAGCGTCAGTTAATAATGATGCTTGATCCGCAGGGAATCATAAGGAGGTCAGTTGAATACACTCCAGAAGAGGGGGAGATAGTGCACAGTTTCACTACAGAGCAGTTGGCCGAAATGTTCAAACTAAATGCCGACGAGATAGTGAAAGACGCTCCAGAAGTCCAAGTAGACAGTGATGAAGAACTACATGATGTTGATGAGATCGAAATAGAAGATGTGACAGATCAATATTATCCGGAGTACACAGACACCGAAGGTCATGTCATTCCAAATCTGGATGACAATCTGGTTAGTGAGACCTTCGAGACTCTGGATAAAATGGAAGAAGAGTCTGATAAATAAGAGGAGACAGCCCGAGCCACAGAGGAGGAAATCAAAATTAGAAAGGCTGAATGGGCTGCATGTTTTGAGGATCTACGAGCCCAACGAAGTGCTTCAACGTCAAATGTCTACACAAAGTTGTACAGAGTGAAGAAACACCAAAAGGTGTCGGGCAAGATCATATCGTGGGCTTATTTTGATGATCTTAATGCTTATGCAGTTAAGAGGGAGAAAGGTATTGAGTATTTTAGATTCCCACACGATCTAAAAACTCTACCTGGTTTTGAGCTAAACCAACTGGCTAAGCTAAAGCTGCTTTATGCTGATCTGAGGAAGATGTCAGGATGGTTTGAAGCAGCATTGAAGAAAGAGTACCACACTCGATGGGTGAACTTCAGGCCTCAGCAACCTACGAGGTACAGTAGAAGGTCTGAAGTGGATCCCAGAACCGGGAAACCAAAGATAGTGCTGAAGTGGAGTCCACCACGTACCATGTCTAAGATCCCTCTAAGGGAAATGCCACATGACATCACTCCACACTTCAAGTGGTGGTACTACGATTGGCGAACAGGAGAAGCGGTCATAGTTCTAAATAAAGAAGGACAAATGGAGGTTATCAGGGTATTCGACCCAATGTGGCTTACAAACTTGTCAGCTGAAGATGTTTACACTTTATACCAGTGGCCACTATTCTATGACGCACAAGATATTGTACAAGCCCTCCAATTCCAAAACGTGATCAGACTCTGCTTTGCATTTGAAATACATGCAGGAGTTACAAGAGAGGAGAAGTACAAGAAATTTGAAGAGGTTATGGGTCAAGTAAGACGTTAGATGAATCTAGGTCCAAGGGGGAGTTTGTTGATACATATGTACCTAGATTCTGATCTCAATGTATATCTTTGTAATGTCCAACATATATGTAATTGAAAGATGATTAATGAAATGCAAATGGTTGTATGTGCTTATAATGTTAAATGTTTCATTAATGGGTTGTGTAATGTATGGTTGATTAATTATATAGGTAGGTGATTGTTTGAATTGATATGCGTGATGTAATGATAACTAATACGTTCAAACTTAACATTATGAAGTCATCATGCGAATGGCCCATGCCAATGGACCATATGCATGAATAATTTCATGTGAATGACTCAGTCGCACGACTGAACCAGGAGACTGGATCAGTCGTAAGACTAGAGCATGAGATTGAACCAGTCGTACGACTGAATTCTCAGTCGTACGTATGGATCAAGCGCATGGCTCAATCGCACGACTGAACCATGCGTATGGTTCAGTCGCACGAATGAGAAACCCTTACCTATAAATACCACTTAATTCGTGGAAAAACAGGACACTTCGAATACTTGCAACCCTAGTCGACCCAGAGCATCCTGTTCGTCCCTTCCAACTTCACAAAACGTTTTAGATCATTCCTAGTTCGTTCTTAACATTTTCTAATCGTTAGGTTTGATCTTGTTAATGTTTTCCCTGATTGGATCACCAATCAAATAGGATTCCGCACTATTTGATTTGGCTTCACGTTTGAATCAGTTAGTACTCCGTCCGTATACGGTCCTAACAGGTGTTCTTGAACTACCTTTCAAGAACAAGACTTTGTGGTAAGGATGAAATGAAGATGATGATGCTCTTGTATATGCAGCTTTCAAGGAAGAAGGTCTCAAGCTTGTATACCCACAAGCTCCTCTAAACACCTACTTGCTAGGTAGTATAACACCTACTTGCTAGGTAGTATAACATCAACTCTCTTCTCTTCTTGTAGATCTGAATCTAGCCAAGCCAAAGCTAAATTTTCAGCTTGAAAAATTGATTTTCAGCCAAGGGAAGAAGAGAGAAAACTTGCTTGTGTGTGAGAGAGAAAGTTAGATGGAAGAGTGCAAGAGTGGTAAAGTCTTGTGAGAACCAAGACTAAAAGATGCTCACAAAACCCCATAAAGGGGCGGCCGAAATTCCTTCAAAATGGTTTCCCCCCATTTTGTAATTTTTATAAAAAAGTTGCACTCTTTAACCATGATTTTATAAAATTAAAACCCCTTTTAATTTTATAACACTAACACACTTTTATTTGTCATTGCTTAACTAACTTAATAATGAAACAAATAATTTCTCATGAACAAATTATCCATATAATGTTGTTCTATTATAAAAACAACATTTTAGAAAACCCATTTTCCTTAAATTGGTGTCAATATTTATTTGTATGATCTCATCAACAAATAAATATTTACTGGTGTTTGTTTAGCTTGTTTTTTTGTATGACCTGACTTGGATCATAACGTACTAACCACATCAATCTTGTATTTGTCTTGGGCATACAAGATCCAACAATCTCCCACTTGCACAAGATTCATGTAAAATTGATGCAAGCAGTAAATACCGCCTAACAACGATTTACTACCCTTAATATGTATGATTAAGTGTCATTCAATAACATCATCCCCTTCAAGTACCTTACTCGAAATGTTTTAGGTGAATCAATCATCTATCCTTTCATCACAGATGTCATGTTAAATCCCAGAGACACAGAGTGATCATTCTCCATTGATTTAACTTTATCAGGCCTTAGACATCTCACTCTCAACGAATAAGAGGGACAAATCCCATCTTGACTACATACGTCTCTCATAATTACCTTATATTATACCTGAACTCGGACTTATGTACTGCCATGTTTCAGAACAGCGAAGAAATAAGTCAAAGCATAATATTCGGTAAATATCAAGACCCAATATGTATCTCAGGTCATAGGATACCAAATGATATTCGCCTTTACTCAAAATTACTTATGATCAATCAGGAAGATTCCATGTAGTAATGTTTGAGATGCATGTCAGTCCAATATTGTATCCTACAAATATCTATGAACTTTGGCAGTAACCCTTTGCCCTATATTCATCCATATGAATATCTACCAATCCAAGTTCATAATAGTCTTATCTTCATACTTGCTCTCGCAAGTATGAACGACTACGAACGTTTTGAGTAAATGATTTACTCATGAATTTAAACATGCAAAGTAGGAATATTAGTTGAACCATTATAACCAAATAATTCATTCAAGCAATAAAGAGTTATAATATCTAAATACAAAATTAAAGATCAAATCCAGTCACTAGAGTATTGAAGTCCCATGGCACAAGCATGACTTTCATGCTTTGCCTTTTCAAGAAGCTTCGTGAGTGGATCCGCAATGTTTTGATCCGTGTGAACTTTGCGAATACATATCTTTCCCTTTTCAACTTCATCCCTTATGTAGTTAATCTTCGTTCAATATGCCTAGTCTTTTGATGTGCACGGGGTTCCTTGGTTTGACCAATCGCACCCTCGTTATCACAAAGAATTTCTAGGGGGTCCTGAATGGAAGGGACTACCCCTAGATCGGCTATGAATTTCTTCAACCATGCAGCTTCCTGAGCTGCTAATGAAGTGGTGATGTATTCTGACTCTGTAGTTGATAATGCCACCACATCTTGCTTAGAGCTCTTCCAAAAATTGCTCCTCCATTCAAGATGAAAATGTATCCCGATTGTGATCGTGAGTCATCGCGATCAGTTTGGAAACTCGCATCTGTGTAACCCTTTACTACGAGTTCCTCCTTACCAGATCCATAGATTAGGAACATATCTTTGGTCCTCCTAAGGTACTTAAGTATGTTCTTAACAGCCATCCAATGACTTTTTCTAGGATTTTGCTGGTATCGACTTGTCATGCTTAAAGCGCATAGCACATCCGGTCTAATGCATATCATTGCATACATGATGGATCCTATAGCTAACGCATACGGGATTCCCTTCATTTTGTCTTGCTCATTCTTTGAGCTTGGACATTGAGTCTTACTCAATATCGTTCCTCTTTGGATAGGTACCGTACCTTTCTTAGAGTTTTCCATCTTGAACCTTTTCAAGATCTTGTCAATGTACGCACTTTAATTTAAACCTATCAACTGCCTTGATCTATCCCTATAGATCTTTATTCCTAAAATATAGGCGGCTTCACCAAGATCCTTAATGGAGAAACAGCTTCCAAGCCAGGCTTTTACGCCCTCCAAGGTTGGAATGTCATTTCCAAATAGTAGAATGTCATCAACATATAATACTAGAAAAGTGATGATGCTCCCACTAGCTTTCTTATATACACATGCTTCATTAGCGTTTTTGATGAAACCAAATTTGATTATCTCTTCATCAAAACGGTGATTCCAACTTCTTGATGCTTGCTCCAATCCATATTGATTTCTTCAACTTGTATACTTTATTAGGATGCTTTTGATTAACAAAACCTTCAGGTTAAACCATATAGACATCTTCCTTAAGATATCCATTTAGAAAAGAGGTTTTGACATCCATTTGCCAAATCTCATAATCATAATGAGTAGCTATGGCAAATAATATCCTAATAGACTTTAGCATTGTAACGGGTGAGAAGGTCTCATCATAATCAACCCCTTGAGTTTGAATGAAACCTTTTGCTACAAGTCTAGCTTTATAAGTATCCAAGTTTCCATGCATATCGGTTTTCTTCTTGAAAACCCACTTACTTCCAACTATTTTGGAGTTAAGAGGTGGTTCAACCAAGTCCCATACTTGGTTGTCATACATGGATTGCATCTCAACATTCATGGCTTGCATCTCAAAGTTCATGGCTTCAAGCCATTTGTCACAATCCAAATTAGACATTGCATCATGATAAGTAGTTAGTTCATCGGAATCTACCACATAGCATCCATCCATAAAAAATCCATATCTTTCAGGTGGATTACTAATTCTACCAGATCTACGAACGTTTTGTGTGTATTGATCAACTATTTGATCACCCTCAACATCCTCATGTTGAGTGCTAGTGTCTACCAAATGTGTATTGGTTTGTGGTTCTTGATCCTCCTCAAGATCCACTGTTCTACTGCTAGTTCCTTCCATAAGGAACTTAGCTTCTAAGAATTCAGCCATCTTGGCAACAAACTCCTTTTGTTCCAATGGATCATAGAAATAATATCCCATAGAATCTCTAGGATATTCAATGAAGATACACTTAGTGGAACGACTTTCTAACTTGTTAGAGGTGGGAGTCTTAACATAAGTCTCACAACCCCATACCTTTAAATATGATAGTGATGGAACCCTTCCATGCCATATTTTAAAGGGTGTCGTTTCCACTTTCTTGGTTGGGGCCATATTCAAAATACGAGCCGCCGAGAGCAAAGCGAAACCCCAAAATGATAGAGGCAGTGAGCTTTTAGCCATCATAGATCGAACCATATCCAATAGAGTTTGATTTCTCCTTTCGGACATGCCATTATGTTGTGGCGTTCCAGGTGGAGATAGTTGTGAGATAATACCACAACTTCTAAGATGATTTCTAAAACCATCACTTAGGTATTCACCTCCTCTATCGGTGCGGAGAATTTTTATTTTCTTGTTGAGTTGATTTTCTACTTCATTTTGGAAGATTTTGAATATTTCAAAAGCTTCATCTTTGTGTCTTAGTAAGTACACATAACCATATCGACTATAGTCGTCGGTAAAGGTAATGAAGTATCTCTGATGGTACCTAGTAATTGGCTTAAAAGGACCACATACATCTGAATGTATGATGCCTGATAAATCTTTTACCCTTTCGGGTTTACCACTAAAAGGTGCCATAGTCATTTTACCTTGTAAACAAGATTCACGTACATTAAATGAATCATATTCACTTGCTTTTAAAAGACCGTTCTTTTAAAGTGTTTGTATGCGTTTCTTGTTTATATGACCAAGACGACAATGCCAAAGATAGGTATCGCTCAAATCTAATTTGAGTTTCTTGGTGGTGGTTTGGTACAATGAGCTATCATATAATGTGTTTTCACGAACCAATTCATAAATACCATTAATAGGAATAGATTTAAAATAAAATATGCCATTTAAAGAAACATGAATTTCATTTTCAATAAATGTTAAAACATAACCATATTGTCTTAATTGGGAAACAGAAATAATGTTCCTAGTCAAACTAGGAGCATACAAAACATTATTCAAAATTGATTCTAAACCATTTGAAAGCTTCAAGATGTAGTCCCCTCGACCTTCAACTTGAACTTTCGCCCCATTCCCCATTGTGAATCCAAGGATCGAACTACAGGAATTATCAGTATTAAAATAAATCAATTTAATGATCGCGGAATTATCACTAATTGACGTTTAATTGTTTTTAATGATTAATGATGAACACAACCACAGAAACACAATAAATACGAAATCAATAATAATTCAAATGTATTTCATTAACTATACTGTAATGATTACAAAAGAATAATAATGAATGACTATGAACAATCGAATTCTGTGAAACGAATAATGTTTGATATTGATGTGACGGCAGCTAGGGTTGCACAATGAACTCTTGACCGCCGTAATATTGATTGATTGTGTTCCCCGAGATGTGAAACCTAGGACTCATATTTATAGATGTTTGAGTCGGCTAAGGAAACACCGGATCTCTCGGGATCTGTTGTTGATCGTGTTGACTTGTTTGACTTCTTGGAGTTTGTAATCGCACAAGTATAATGGTCTTCCGCAGATCTTTTGTTCTTCCGTAGGAAATCCTTCTTCCGTAGGAGTCTTCTCTCCATGAAACTTGATCATCCGCAGAAACTTACACTTGGTCATTTGGGCTTGTATGAAACATATCTACGGATTAACAAAATTGTTCATCCGTAGATGTTTCCTACACTTGGTCAATTTCAGGAAATCCATCCATGTATATTGTTTCTCCTGTCAAGTCACAAATCAACACACATACATATATGGGGTTAACCTATAAATTCAATTCACATATATATATATATATTGACTGTTACAAATATTAATTACAAGACTTGATTCAAGTACTAAGCCTATACAAAAATGATCTAGCCCTATACAATCTAGATCTAACAATACTCCCCCTTAGGTTTAGCTCCTTGTAATCAGTCTTTCAACACTGCTAGCTCCTTGACTCTTGATATAATTTTGTTGTAGAAGTAAGATACAGCTGCCTTTTGATCATCATACTTGTATTTGATCTCCATTTTGCTGATCTTCTTCAGAGTCTCGTAGCCAAGTCCCAGAACATCCTCTTCTGTAGTGAGAGTCTCCAATACTCGGTCATTCTTCACTACTTCAAGTTCATCTTGTTCGGAGAGGCGAAGTTCTGTAACTTCATCATATTCTGTGCCCTTCAGCAAGCCTGCATTGTGTCTGCGTCGTTTGTAGGCTTTTGCATGAAGTTTGTCTATGACTTGGATCATGTGTACATGCAGGAACAGATCATTTTGAGCTGCTTCATCACTCAGCTTCGGAAAGAATTTGTCATGAAGGTACGAAGTGTAGCTTGGATGAAGCAATTTGATTTCCGCAGGATCAAAGATCCTGATATTTTCTGCGCGTTTGTTCTCTGCAGTTCTCATCAGCACCAGCTCTTTTGTCCTCTCTACATATCCCCACTCAGTAATAGGGAGTGTGTATTGAGTTCCTTCAATGTGTTTGATGGCTGCTGATGTTCTGTTGTTATATCCAACCCTCTTCAGAAATTCATCATCTACTGAGTCAGAGGTATTGGACTTGGATCTTTTCAGCCCTTGAGTTCTTCGTTTGTGAGCATCATCATCTCTTTTAGCTCCTATGATCACATCATCTTTGAACCTTGTTTTCAGTTGACCCACTCTGCTTGAGAAGTCCCTGCCGCTTGGATGTATTGGATAATTTGTCAAAGTAAGGCTTTGCAGGTCCTTTAAATCATTCTCAGGAAGGCAGAGCACTGAAAACACATCACGGAAGTATTCAACTCTTCCTCATGTCCTTTTAATCACTGCACAATCCCACTCCTGATCATATTTCCATGCCATGATCTTATTTTCTTCAGCTGAGTTGGGAGTTGTGAGGTGATCAATCAACTAATCAGAGTGGACTTCTGATCAGTGATTTCTCTGACAGTGGTACCAAGGGGCCATACTTTGCCTGGAATGACTTCCCTTGGTTCCCTGATGAGCTTATCCTTAGCTTTATGCTGATCCTTGGGTTCCACAGTGATTGGATCAGCAGATAGTTTGCTTTGTTTGTCATCAGTAGGATGAGGAGCTGTTGTTCTGAATTTGACTCCTGTTTCCAACTCCACCTTCATTACATGCTCCATCATCCTCCGCAACTCTCCAGTAGTTCTACCTTTAAGTTCATGCGGCTTGTAGTTGTGCCCCTGTAACCAGCAAGTCATATTGTACTTGGTAAGTTTGGTTGTGTCACAGTGGCCCAGATCCTTCTTTATTTTCTCCAATGACTGAAATGTTGTAAAGGCTTCATAATCACAGACTGGGATTATGAACCTGGCAAACTCAAATTCTTTCAGTGCATTTTTCATTTATGTTGAGTTCATCCTCTCAACCATGTCATATGGAAAACCATAGTTGATGAGGGTCATAAACATACTGGAGTCAGGCCTCTCTTCCATGATATCAGCTGTTGTTAGAAGGTCATCGGCCTTTCCACCCTTATCATCAGTGGGGGACTCCATTCTTGTTAGTTCTTCCCACTCTTTATCACTGTCTTCTTCTTCTCCGGAGGATACCTTCATAGCAGACACTTCTACTGAAGGTGTAGGTGCAGGAGATGGAAGTTTTGGTTTCTTTGGAGAGCTTTCATCTTCTGGTTTCTTTTGAGTAGCTCCAAAGTATTTTCTTTTTCGGGTGTATGAGATCAGTGGCTTAGTAGCTCTACCCGACTGTTTTGCTGGCTCAGCTCTTGAATCCACTTTTGTTTTCAGATCTGAGAGTTTTCTTTTCAGGCTTTCTATCTCTAGATCCTTTTGCTTTATTTGCTCAGCCTTTTCATTTTGCTCGTTTTTTAAAGTAGCCTCCAACTCCCGTTTTGTTTGCAACAATGCATCAATAACTTCATTGTTGCATAGTGCATCTTCTCTGAGTCTTTTTAGACTAGGCATCCTTCTTCATCAGTTCTTCATCCTTTTCTTGAATTACACCTTTCAGCTCCAGAATTCTTTGTTTTCGCTTATTGGTTTTAAGTACCAACTTGTTGTACTTAGCAACCAGAAAGCTTTTGCTCACAGGAATGTCACTGTCACTTAAGTCATCTTCATGGTATGCAGTGACATCCTGAGCAGATTCTTGAACTTCCCCGTGTTCATCAGCAAGTTGTTCATCTTTCAATGAAGGTATGGTCTCGGTATGTGCTGATGAAGGTTGTTCTTCTGTGTGTGTTGGTGAGAAAGGAACAGTGCTGGCTTCAGATAATATTTCTGTGTCTCCTGAGTGTACGGAGTGTACAGACTCAGTTACCTTAAAAGGTTCAGTCCCAGCACTTTCCGGTGATTGATGTTTTGGAGATTCTGGTGGTGGTTGTACGGGGGATTGGATTTGTTGTGGAGAGAGTGGTTGAGTGTGATGAGATGATGACTGAGAGGATGATGATGATTGTTGTTGGATAGGAGATACTGGCTGAGTATCTTTGGTGGACGATGATGATATTAGTACAGGTGATTGATGGTGGTGAATTGGGGAGATTGGTTGGGAGTTTAGGCTTGCTGGTGATTGTGGTTGTTGAGAGGGTGATTGGCTGGGTGATTGATGTTGTAGTGGTGGTGTTTGGAGTGGTGATTGTTGTTGGTGTTGTGGTGTTTGGTGTGGTGAGTGAGAAGATTGTGCAGAATCAGCAGATGATTCTGCTTCATCTGCCCATGCCAACTCTTGTGGCAGGTCTGCTTGAGGATCTATAACATGTGCGAACATTGGCATATCCGGACCCTCATACTTCCCACTAAGTTTGTTCAACACTGATTTGCTCAGGTGTGCTTGTACAAACACTTCTCCAACTCTGCTCAACCTTGGAAGCTCTGAGTTAATCACCAGTTGAATGAATCTCGGGAACATGTACATCTTGTCATTCTTTTGCAGTTTGACTTGCTCAATCAGACAATTGAAGATGTATTTGGCGTAATTATAGATTCTCCCCTCGAATACTCCAATAATTCCGGATGAAATGTGCCGAGAGAATCTGTCTAGCCCCGACTTCCTGTTCGACATGCACTTTAGGTAGGTGTGACACAAGAATCTGTACGGTTTGCACAGCCTACCCTTCTTGATTTCTCCTTTCTCGTAGTCACCATCATACCCCATCAGGTTGAATACTTTTTCAATGTATTCATTCTCAAATACATCGGGGTGCCCTGTTTCTCTATCTCCCAGTTCCAGACATCTTCGTAAGGTGCTTTCATTGAATCGAAGACGCTGACTCATAACCTCAGCCACTATCACCTCCTCATCGTCTTGTTCTTCAACTCGTGCTGATTTCCAGAAATCAATAATGTGTGCCTGATGGATCACAGGCTCAGCCGTCAAGGCATAGAAGAGCCTGGATCGTCGGAGATATCTTATGATATCTCGACATCCTTCCGCTGCAGGATCATCAGCGTTCAAGAACGCGCACACATTGTGCTCTTTAGCGAATCTATTTGCCATCTGTAAAGAAAATCAAGTTAGAAACCATGCACTTGAATCGTTTAAATGACAATAATCGATTAACCAGTTCCGTATTGATGTTTAAGACATGATTTACCTTTGCAGTAACAGTAATCGGTTACTGGATAATGTTGATAATGTGTTCTTGGAACAGTTATTTTGAAATTTTGAAAAAGAGGGAAAATGGGCGATTTTCTAGGTTAATCTGAAAAAGTGCTCTGTAAAATTGATTAATGAATTTTAAGAGTCAGAAACCTTATTTATAGTCGAACATATTAACTTCTTTTATTAATTATGTTGGGCTCACATATTAACTTCTTTTATTAATTATGTTGGGCTCACATTATGTTGGGCCCACTTCCATTTATTCCTTTCCGTATCCCAAGTTTATTTAGAATGCACGTCTTCCGCAGAACATCTGCGGAACTTTAACATCTGCGGATGGTTTAACATTAGTTCAAACAATGCATTTGTTTTGCTGCTGAACCAGAAATCACACAATACTTCCTTCGGATGAGAGGTATTACTGTGACTTCTGCGGATGCAGAAATTTCACTGTTACTTCTACGGATGAGAAGTATTACTGAAACTTCTGCGGAACTTAAAGTTGAAAACTTTAAATGTATGATATCTACTGAGTAGACTCAATTGTTGATGTTGGACATTGTTGACTTCATTTGCATGGTAATGTAGTACAAGAAGGTAAAGTGTCCTGTATCCTGCATTCAAGTTAGTGCTCAAGCTCCAATTCCTTCAGAATAAGTTAAATCAATTATCAGCTTTGTATTGTTTTTCATGCATGAACTACTCCCCCTAAATTTGTGATTAATGTGAAACTGTTGCATTCATCATAAATTTAAGTTGTAAATAGGCATGACAGGCATATGACAGTCTAAATGAGAGAAAGTCAGTTAAGATAACAATTAAACATCTGACAAACAGTTACATGCATGCATATATATAGAGGGATCATACTATAGCTTGGTTTCTGCTGATGTTATTAGTTGATTCAATACATACTTGATTGCAAGTATATGGATCCACTTAAGTTCAAACATGAGTACTGTATCAACTAGGCATGCTATTTATCATGTTGTGAAGTTTGTTAATCAGTAGCAATCATGAGTCCCATATTCAATTATCATTGTAGTATGTCTTCCGTAGGTGAGGCAAATCACTACAGTCCACACTTGATGACTATGTACATTAAATTATAAATTCTATCTTGAGACCAATTTCAGTCTCATGAATGCTTTGATGTTAAAGCTCTTTGACTTGATGTACAATGGATCACAAGTGATTCCTTTTTGGAGCTGAAATATGATCTTCATAGTCACCAGGTCTTTACTTTCGTAAAACAGAGGTGAACTTTAACCCAGGTCTTTGTTTACACAAAACAGAGGGAGAATGAAGATCACACTTATTAATCACAGTCCCAGGTCTTTGTTCACACAAAACAGAGGGAATATGACTTTGCAAAGATAGAATATTATAAAGTATTTTACATAGTGTGCTTGTGTAAGTGATTTGATCACATCAGGAGAGAACATACCTTCCTGATTCTCAAATGGAATCCTCACAGACAGTTACCTCATGCTTTTAGTTTGGCATGCTCTTAGCTTTGTTTCCACTCAAGTTGAACCTACTCACATATCAGTATGATATACGTCAGATTGAGGTTTTGTTTAATAGCCAAGTATAGTCTACTATCATTTCCCTTATATAATGCATGTATAGATGTTCTATCAGACACTTAAGTTATCGTTAACGATTACTCTGCACAAAGTCAATCATATGCTTTTGTTGATTTATTCTAAGTTAATCATCCCTAAAGATTCTATCAGAAAATTAAATCTAACAGAATCAAATGCTTTAGTAAACAAATCAGCAAGCTGATTGGTTGTGTCTACTTTGACTAACTTGATTAGACCCTTTTTAGAGCAATCTCTCAGAAAATGGTATCTGATTTCAATATGTTTAGTTTTACTATGTTGAACTGGGTTAGCAGTTATAAACATAGCAGCTGAATTATCAATATGAATTGGTGTATGAAGGAAATTGTAACCATAATCAAGTAATTGGTTTTGCAACCAAAGTACTTGAGAGCAACCTGCTGAAGCAGCTATGTACTCTGCTTCAGCTGTGGATACAGATACATTTGTTTGCTTCTTGCACTGCCATGAAACAAGTCTTGGTCCTAAAAATTGACATCCACCAGTTGTGGATTTTCTGTTGTTGTTGCACCCTCCATAGTCACTATCTGAATAGGAGTATAGGCTAAAGTCTCCATCTTTGGGATACCAAAGTCCCAATGCAGGTTTGCTTTTCAGATATCTGAAAATCCTCTTCACAGCATTCAGATGGGACTCCTTTGGGTCAGATTGGTACCTGGCACAAACACAAACAGCAAACATTATGTCAGGTCTACTGGCAGTTAAATACATTAAAGAACCGATCATTGATCTGTACAATCTTTGACCTACGGATTTGCCAGCAGGGTCAGGCACAATCTTGTCTATTGTTGAGGCAGGTGTCTTGCAAGAAGTGGAATCAGCAAGATTGTACTTCTTCAAAATTTGATGAATATACTTTTCTTGATTGATGAAAATGCCATCTGATTTCTGATGAACTTGTAAGCCAAGGAAGAAAGTCAATTCTCCCATGGAGCTCATCTGAAATTCAGATTTCATTAAGTCTTCAAAGCTTTGACACAACTTCTTGTTGGTTGATCCAAATATGATGTCATCAACATATATTTGAACCACCAAAAGATCTTGATGTTCTTGTTTGAGGAAGAGTGTCTGATCAATAGTTCCTCTCTTGTACCCATTCTTCAGCAGGAAGGATGATAGTGTATCATACCACTTTCTGGGTGCTTGATGAAGACCATACAAAGCCTTGTCAAGCTTGTATACTCTATGTGGATAATCAGGGTCTTCAAATCCAGGGGGTTGAGCCACATAGACTTCTTCATCAATTTTCCCATAAAGGAAAGCACACTTCACATCCATCTGATAGACTGTGAACTTCTTGAATGCTGCATAAGCGAGGAAGACTCATATAGCTTCAATCCTTGCAACTGGTGCAAAGACTTCATCATAGTCTATTCCCTCTTCCTGAGTATATCCTTGAGCAATAAGTCTGGCCTTGTTTCTCACTATGATACCTCTGTCATCCAGCTTGTTCTTGAAAAGCCATCTTGTGCCAATTGGATGTTGACCCGTAGGCAAATCTACAAGAGTCCACACTTTTGTTTTCTGAATTGTTGTAGCTCTTCTTGCATAGCCTCAATCCAGCTGTTGTCTTTTAGTGCAGCTGTAATGTTTGCAGGAACTGTTTGGGACAAAAAGCAGGTGAACAAACAAATGTTTGCCACACCTCCTTTGCTCCTTGTGGTTCTAGCATGCAGGTCCCCAATGATACTGTCTATTGGATGAGACTTGTGTACTCTGCTTGTTGAGATAGCATCAACTTGAACAGTGGAGTCTAAGTTTGTGAAACCCATTGAAGCAGATGGTGTCAGCTGAGAAGTTGAGTCGATGAAATAATCAAAAGGCTCATGGTCGTTCGGATCAGCTTGTGTTTGATTGGCTGCTTTGTCTTCTTCGGCAGCGAGTTCTACGGAAGCAGCATTTTGTTCTTTCGCAGGAAGTTCTACGGAAGTAGTATTTTGTTCTTCCGTAGGAGGAACTGCAGCATCGATGGAGGCATTTTGTACTTCCGTAGGAGATACATCACCATCCACGGATGAACAATGTTGGTCAGCTGGCAATGGTTGTTGACTCACTACCTCCTCTCCATCTCTAGCATCAGTATTTGCACCAGAATTTATATCTACGGATGAGGGAACATCTGCTGATGAATTTCCATGTGCTGGGGATGAAGAGTTTGCTTCTCCGGAAGTAGCTTCATGCTGCTGACTTGATCTTTGCTGTGGTCCAGGTGACACTTGTGCTCTTGGTGGGTCAGCTGTTAAAGGCACTTCATTCACACTTGGGGGCACAAAGGGATAACATGTATCCGCAGCACCTGCGTTGATCAGATAACCAATGTTAAATGATTCAGTTAATGCATCTATATCAAATAACCAAGATGATCTTTTTACATTGGTAGTAAACATGGATTCATCAAAAGAAACAATGGGAGTCTCTTCAACTATGTTATGTTCTGGAATGTACACCCTATATGATTTAGAAGTGGATGAATATCCAACAAAGAAACCATCATAGGCTTTTTCAGAAAATTTTCCCAATTGTTCTTTAGTATTTAAAACGGACACATGACACCCAAAAGCTCTAAGATATCCTATAAAAGGTTTTCTTTTAAATAAGAGTTCATAAGGTGTTTTATTATGTTCTTTGACTATCAAAGTTCTATTTTGAACATTGCAAGCTGTATTCACAGCTTCTGCCCAGAATGTAATGGGCAACTGAGAATCAGCTAGCATTGTTCTGGCTGCTTCTATCAGTGTTCTATTTCTCCTTTCAGCCACTCCATTTTGTTATGGAGTTCTTGGGGCACTGAATTGTCTAGCTATTCCTTTAGTCCTGCAAAAAGAATCCAAATCAGCATTAACAAATTCAGTTCCATTGTCACTCCTAAAAATTTTAACTTTTAAATCAAGTTGATTCTCAATCTTGATCACAAAGTCCATTAATGTTTCAGATGTTTCACTCTTATGTTTTAAGAAAAAGACCCATGTAAATCTAGTGAAATCATCAACTATCACCAAACAATATTGCCTTTTTCCAATGCTCAGCACATTGGTTGGACCAAAGAGATCCATGTGAAGCAATTTGAGTGGTGTAGTGTTAGTGTTGATTGTTTTGGATTTATGAGACACTCTGTGTTGTTCTCCTTTATAACACGAAGAACAGTGATTAGAACAATGAAATTCTTTCTTTGGTAATCCAATGACTAAGTCATTTTTCACCAATTTATTCATGTTCTTCATGTTGGAATGGACAAGCCTTCTATGCCACAATTGAGATTCATCTTCAGAAGATTTGGACAGCAGGCATGTCTCATGTTTTGTGAGTGTTGTGTTCATATCCAAGATATATGTATTGCCTTTTCTTGATGCTTTAAGAAGTATCCAGTCTGCTGGAATTTTAAAACCTGGCTTAAGAATGTAACAGTTAGTGTATCAAATAGTGTTAAATAATTTTGATCACAAATTTGGGAAACACTAAGTAAATTATACTGCAAATTTTCACAGTAATTTACTTTTTCAAATGTTAAAACACCATTAGTTACCATTCCCTCACCAACAATTTTACCTCCCTTCTTATCCCCACCAAATGCCACATAAGAGGCATGTTTATGTTTGAAGTCATGGAGAAGTGCACAGTTGCCTGTCATATGTCTGGAACAACCACTGTCAACATACCACTTGTTGTCAGCTCTCCTTGATTGTTCCTGCACACAAAAAGAAATTAGTTAGTCTTGACAACCCAAGGCTTAATTGTCTTGGGTTTGCCAGTTGTGTCAACAATAGTTACTCCTTCATGAATTAATCTTGAAGTTTCAGTATTAGTTGTTTCTTTTTGATCTGATGGTGGTGAGGATGATTCTGTTGAAGATGATTCAGGTTTCTGAGTATCTTCATGCTTATCCGAGTCATTCTTCAACTTTGCTTGTTTTGGTTAGTATCTTAACTTTGAAGAGGATCCTGTAGACTTGAAAGTTTCTTCATCTTTCTACTTTGATTGAGACACAGGAATTCCTTTATCAAAGTTGTCAAAGAAACCATCAACAACTTCAGTCTGTTTATCAGACAAATCCACCTTTTTGTGAGGTGTCTTAGCCTGTGCTGGTATTTTCTTCTTCACAGTCTTGTCCGCAACAGATGATCTTTTCGTTGACTTTTGTTGTTCTTTCTGAGCCTTTGTCTCTTTTTCACTTTCTGAGTCGGATGATGCACATTGTGACTTCTTATTGTTCTTTTTCTTATTCTTCTTATTAAAATAACATTCCTGAGTGGAATGGTTATTTTTGTCACAAATGGCACAATGTTTGTTGAAGAAGCAATCATCAGTCATGTGATTGTTCATGTTGCAAATGGAACAGTAGCTACTGAAATAGCATTCATCAGTGTTGTGATTCTTCATATCACACCATTTGCAATATTTCTCAGAAGTGTCTTCGAGTTCAGCCTTCTTTTGTTGTTTTTGTTCTCACTTGCTGAAACATCAGATGATTTCTTCTTGTTTTTGTTTGGTGCTTCATTAGCTGTTGTTTGTTTGTCTTTGGCTCCCTTTAGTTGCTTGATATTGACCTTTTTCTGAGCATGTTTGTTTGTTTCTCTTGTTACCTTGTCCGCAGTATCAGATTCTTTCTTCCGTTGCTTGTCTGCGGATTCAGTAGTTTTTGCCTTCCGCAGATGATCTACGGACTTGACAGTTTTTGCTTTCCGTAGATGTTCTACGGATTCCTCATAGTTCCTTTTCCGCAGGTGTTCTACGGATTCTTCAGTTGGTGCTTTCTGAGGATTCTTGTTTGATTGTTTCTTACCTTTATCAGAAGATGACAAAGGTGCTTTTGTACTTGATCCGCAGCTATCAATCTTGTGAAGATTCAGTTCTTGTAATCCTTCATTAAGTTCAGCAATCCTCTTGCAAATAGTCTTCAGCATGTTCCGTTGCTTTGGCGGATATTGCAGCTTTGATTCTTCAAGGACTTGTGGAAGACCAGTTTCAACTTGAACATTCTTACCAATGTTCAGTTGATCAGTATCATGTTCATCAGAATCATCCAGGTCATCATAGTTATCAAAATCTGATTCATTATGTTTAATTGATTCTGATTCAGTAGATTCAGTTTCACTCATCTCAGTTTTATTGTTGTTTATTTGACTATCTTTGATGTCAATTTTGGTGCTTTGCACAAAATGATTTGACAAATTGTTAGTCATTGTTTCAGGTAAAGGTGTGTAGTTATCACTAATAGGTGGTGCAACAGCATTATAACCCAACCCGGACCTGTTCTTTGATTCAATATGAGAATTTAGCAACTTCTCATATTGCTGAGATGATAGTTGAAACTTCTGAAGTTTCACTTCAGTGGATGCATGATCAGCCATGGATTTTGTTAAGGAAGAGGTCAGATGCTCAACTTGGGCTTTTAGACTGTAGTTTTCAGAAACATATTTTTCTAAATCTTTTTGTAAAGAGTTTATTTTGATTTGATATAGTTTTGTTCTCTTAAGTGTGATTCATTTAAAACCATAGTTTCTTTTACTTTATCAGCCAATTGTTGAGCATGGACTCTATATCTCTCAACTTCCTCAACACATGTTGATGAACATAACCTGTCTTTTACCTCTCTGGCCATAGGAGGAACTTTGTTTTCCATATGTGCCATCAGTGCTTGATTCTCCTCTATCACTTCCTTCTCATACAGGCTCCAGTCACATGTTCCATCCTGAAGTATGATCAGCCCTGTCTCCTTAGAGTTGCTTGGTCCTGCTGATGTATTTGTGGCTGGTGGGGATATGAGCTGAGGTTGTCTATGCAGAGATCTTTGAGAGGTTGGCTGCTGATTTTGTTGCTGCTGCTGCTGATACTGTGGAGTTGATTGTTGGTTGCATTCTCTAGAAAAGTGACCATAGAGATTGCACTTGTAACATCTGACTTTAGACTTATCAACTCCAATCTTTGATGTTTTGCTTGCTGCTGCCAGATTTTTATTTCTTCGAAGATATTGCTTGGCTCTGTAAGCAATCATTGCCATTTGCCATTGTAGATCCATCACTTCGACTACATCAGGAGGGAGTTCCTCCAAATCTTGCTGACAGATGTTTGCTGCTGTAAGGGAACTGCCAAGATATGCTTGAAAGCTTGAACTGAAGGCTGCAAAGGCTGCTTTTTGTTCTTCAGAATCCAATATCACAGTTATTGGTTCTGAGTTTGCTGTTGCTGATGTCTCTCTTTTCTCTATAGATTTAGCCTTTTCCTTTTGAGTTTTACTTTGAGATGATTTCTTAGTGGGTTTGGACGCATAAAAGCTTACTTCCTCTTCATCCTCACTCAAAGTACAAGAGTTATCACCTTCATTATTAGAAATAAATGCACTTCCAGCATTCTTGGTTTCCTTGAAGTGATAAGGTGAGACATGAGTTCTCACACTCTTGTTTCTTGTTTGTTCATCCAGTTCAAGTGCTTCAACCTTGGCAACCAATGTATCTAGACCAGTTGTCTTGAGATCTATGGTGTTCTTGAACATGGAGACTGTTTGCTTCCAACTTTCAGGCAAAGTGTGGAGCATCTTCTTGTTCAGTTCCTCAGTAGTATATTTTAACTCCAAGATGTTCATCTCAGTAACAAGTTGCATAAATCGATGGAGTTGCTGAGGAATTGACTCACCCTCAATATGATGAAAAGTTTCATATTGTGATCTAAGGGTGTCTTTCCTTATGCTTCTGATCTCATCACTCCCTTCACAGAGAGTGTGAAGTATCTTCCACAGGGAATTTGCTGTTTTATAGTTCTCGCACCTGATCAAGATTTCTTCAGGCAAAGCCATACTAAGCAAGCTGTATGCTTTAATATCAACTTTGACCTTCTTGACATCATCAGGTGGCAAGTCCTTAGTGCTGATTGGCTGATTTTTGTCACTATAATCCGGCCCAAGAGTGGGTGGAATATAAGGACCTTGTGTGATGGACTCCCACAAGTCAGAATCTGTGTAGTTCACTTGATTCCTGAACTTGATCTTCCAGGATTTAAAATCAGCTATGGTTTCCAACTTTGGTGGTTGATAAGATCCTCCTCCAAAAGTACTCATGTTTAACTGCAAAAGATGGATTTAAAATTTAAATGCTTAAATTGACAAATCTATCAAAGACGCAGATCTAGTATTCAATGAATTTGAATATAGATCTAAATCATACAAGCAATAAGAGAATGTTTGCTGAATGACAAGTCGTTGATTTAATTGATTGAAAATCAATTAAACAATTTTAATACTGATAGATCAATTGATCTAGATCAATGAGCACCAATGGCTCTGATACCACCTGTGAATCCAAGGATCGAACTACAGGAATTATCAGTATTAAAATAAATCAATTTAATGATCGCGGAATTATCACTAATTGACGTTTAATTGTTTTAATGATTAATGATGAACACAACCACAGAAACACAATAAATACGAAATCAATAATAATTCAAATGTATTTCATTAACTATACTGTAATGATTACAAAAGAATAATAATGAATGACTATGAACAATCGAATTCTGTGAAACGAATAATGTTTGATGTTGATGTGACGGCAGCTAGGGTTGCACAATGAACTCTTGACCGCCGTAATATTGATTGATTGTGTTCCCCGAGATGTGAAACCTAGGACTCATATTTATAGATGTTTGAGTCGGCTAAGGAAACACCGGATCTCTCGGGATCTGTTGTTGATCGTGTTGACTTGTTTGACTTCTTGGAGTTTGTAATCGCACAAGTATAATGGTCTTCCGCAGATCTTTTGTTCTTCCGTAGGAAATCCTTCTTCCGTAGGAGTCTTCCCTCCATGAAACTTGATCATCCGCAGAAACTTACACTTGGTCATTTGGGCTTGTATGAAACATATCTACGGATTAACAAAATTGTTCATCCGTAGATGTTTCCTACACTTGGTCAATTTCAGGAAATCCATCCAAGTATATTGTTTCTCCTGTCAAGTCACAAATCAACACACATACATATATGGGGTTAACCTATAAATTCAATTCACATATATATATATATTGACTGTTACAAATATTAATTACAAGACTTGATTCAAGTACTAAGCCTATACAAAAATGATCTAGCCCTATACAATCTAGATCTAACACCCATGTAGAGGCTAACATCCCCTTTCTTGAAGTCCTTACTTCTTTTGAACCCCTGCAATAAGATGCAAATGTGAGTTCCACATCCGGTATCCAATACCCATGTGTTAGAGGATATTAAATTTAGATCAATATGAATCATGTAAATTGTACCTGAGGTTTGCCCAGCATCCCTCTTAGCTTGCAAGTCTTTGAGATGGACTGGACAATTCCTTGTCCAATGTCCAATCTCCCACACTTGAAGCATGGGTCATTTGAAGCAACCTTTTGCTTCTTCTCCGCTTGTTTTGGTGGTGGTGCTCTTACCTCCCTTCCCCTTTCCCTTAACGTACCCTTTACCCTTGGCAACATTTTCCTTGGGTGCGGGGTGAGGCCTCTTCTTGTTCCCACCTTCATTGATGGTAAGAACGGGTAAAACCTTTTTACCCATGGCCGCCTCGGCAGTTTTAGGCATAGAGTGAAGCTCACTTGTGTTCTTGTCCCATCCATTCATGTTATAATTCATGACAAAGTTGTCAAACCTCTTTGACAAAGAGTTGAGGATTAAATCCGTAGCCAACTCTTTTGAGACGAGACAATTCAGCCTTTCGAGGCGGTCAATGTGGCTTTTCATCTTAAGTACATAACATGAAACAGATTGGGTGTCATCCATACGACATGCATGAAGTGCTCGAACCGTTTCGAAGCGCTCTACCCTTGCTTGTTGTTGGAACGTTTCCTTCAACTGGGTAATCATGTCGTATGCTCCATGATATTCATACTCCTTTTGGAGATCCGGAGTCATACTTGCCAACATGAGGCAAGGCACTTGGACAGAGTCCTCAGTGTATTTCACCTAATTCATAAAGCCCTCTTCATCCTCCTCATTAGGTTGATCGGGAATCGGATCATCTAAGATATATGATCGTTTCTCTTGCTTGAGAACAATTCTCAAGTTTTAAAACCAATCAATAAAGTTATTGTGGTTTAGACGCTCCTTTTGGAGAATGGTTCTTAGTGATAATGAGTGAGCGGACAGGATATCATTGTTTTCATTATTGTTTGGTGGCCATCTACAAAATTTTAACAAAGTTCAATTTTAGTATTTTCGATATCATTCATATTTAATAATTAAAACCCTTATAGGTGTCTTATAAAATTTTAAGATCTAGAATCCAACGTTATATTTAAATAGTGGTTAGGTGACCTTTATCCCATTATTTAAATTAACAAGGTAGTCAACGTTTTGACAATTGCAACCCTTTGCAACTTCTAGGGTATGGGATCGACTTAAACATCGTATGTGTGGTCGGTACGTTTATCCCATCAATACCTTTGTAAATCATATTGTAGGCGATCCATTAAACATGGTTTACAAATCAAGTTACCCTACTTACACACATGTGAGTGTTCTAACATAAGTGGTTAGGTAATCTTTATCCCACAAATATGGTATCCCCACCTCAAATCACAAGTTTCCTAAAAAATGGTTAGGTGACCTTTATCCCATTAAGAGTTTCCAAGTGACTCAAGTGTTGTGCAAAAGGATGGTGTTTAACTTGTTTATAAAAGAAATTTTAAGGTTTCATAATACTAGTTTAAGAAACTCTATGTACTTTATATTTGCATGCTTTCAAATACAAGGTACCTTATGGTTCATTTTTAATAAAACCCTTTTTATTAGAATCATTAATCCTTTTAATAACCTTTTATTAAGCACTTAATGATAAATAACCATCAATTTTCAGTTTGTTAAGTTTGTTAATGAGTTTGTTATGTATATTCAAATATCAAACAACAACCATACAATCAAACAACCAAACAAGCATAAACATACAAACATAAGTGCATAACCATAGCCACTAAGTTGACTACACTTGTTTTTCTTCACAAGTGTTGTCAAAAGGTCTTTCCTAAGGGTTAATAATGACACATCATATGTGTCCATGAACTCCCACTTGAATCCACATCCAAAACTTCAAGTGTCCATGCCTTTTGTGTCCATCTTTGAGTCTTCATCTTGTGCATCTTCCTTTTACAAAATTATATCCTAATACAATTTTTCTAATAAAAGAAATGCACCTAATCTATTTATTACATAACCAAATGAATGAATAAATTACAACCCAAATTACAAACACAAATATTACAACCCTTTCAAAACAAAACAACATGACAAATCACAAGCAACCAAAACCAAATCATCATAAGGTCAAGGCTATGTTATGCACCAAAATTATGTATCATATACAACATCCAAGAACAATAATGAATCCCTTATTTCAGCCCCAATTTTCGGCCAACACAAACCCAAAATCTAGGGTTTTGTCCAAACACAATAATCAACCATTTGACATCTTTCTTTTAAGGTTTAATCACAAGCATATAAGACATAACCTTAAAAGTATGGGATTCATTATATCATCGCAAAACAGCCCCTATTAGGTTGTTAAAACCCCATAAAACCAATTTTACAAGGACTATTGAAGCATGCATTCCATATAACCGGCTCTAGATGCCATTGTTGGGCTTTGTCCATGTTGATCAAAGCTAGTTTACCATTTAAACTATAAAAATACAGCGGATATAAGGTTAAACATATGGTTCATAATCTGAAATTTTTGATCATTTTAAACCAAAACAAAATCCAAGAACAAGGATCATTTATATATATAAAATGACATGCTATCAAAAACAAAAATGCAACCACAGGGTGTTCTTGAACTACCTTTCAAGAACAAGATTTTATGGTAAGGATGAGATGAAAATGATGATGCTCTTGTATATGCAGCCCTCAAGGAAGAAGGCCTCAAGTATGTATACCCACAAGCTCCTCCAAACACTTACTTGCTAGGTAGTATAACACCAACTCTCTTCTCTTCTTGTAGATCCGAATCTAGCCAAGCCAAAGCTGAATTTTTAGCTTGAAAAACCAATTTTTAGCCAAGGGAAAAAGAGAGAAAACTTGCTTGTATGTGTGAAAGAGAAAGTTAGATGGAAGAGTACAAGAGTGGTAAAGTCTTGTGAGAACCAAGACTAAAAGATGCTCACAAAACCCCATAAAGGGGCGGCCGAAATTCCTTCAAAATGGTTTCCCCCCATTTTGTAATTTTTATAAAATGTTGCACTCTTTAACCATGATTTTATAAAATTAAAACCCCTTTTAATTTTATAACACTAACACACTTTTATTTGTCATTGCTTAACTAACTTAAATAATGAAACAAATAATTTCTCATGAACAAATTATCCATATAATGTTGTTCTATTACAAAAGCAATGTTTTAGAAAACCTATTTTCCTTAAATTGGTGTCAACATTTATTTATATGATCTCATCAACAATTAAATATTTACTGGTATTTGTTTAGCTTGTTATTGGGTATGAACCGGCTTGGATCATAACGTACTAACCACATCAATCTTGTATGTGTCTTGGGCATACAAGATCCAACACTTAACCCACCACCATTGCCGCCAATTTTCCACGGCCACCGCCACATCCACCACCACCACTACCACCACAATTGTCATGACCACCACCTACATCACCATTGACTAAGTAACATTGACGTCAACGTTATCACCTCCTCTATTTACCGTCATCATTGTTATGCACACACTATGTTTGTAATTGCCACTAGTTATCATAATAGTTTATATACTTCGAGCCAATTTTAATACTTTTCCTTAAAAACATCATATTTGGACCCAATTTTATCATAGTCCATTTAATGTGAACTTATGTTTACTCACTAGTAGACCCGATCCAATCCATTCATTTTGCCAAGTTTAAGTCACTGCCACCACCTTGACCACCACCGCCACCTCATTGACACACAACTGACACCACTTACATTATCACTGTTGTTGCTGCCATCAACACCACTACTGGGCTAGCATAACAAATCAGACGCGATATGATAAGACACGAACACGATAAGGGCTGACACGAACACGACACGATAACTAATCGTGTCATTTTTTTCCAGACACGAACACAAACCTGTTTAGAAACAGGTTACACGACAAGATCTGTTAAAAGACACGATAAAAATCACATGTTTAGTGAAACAAAAATTGACTGAAGTCTATCAAAATCTTGAATACACCATAATCTTTAGCATGATAATCTTGACATATTTGAAAAAAAATCAGTAAAAAGTTTATTTTGACCAATAACATAGTTTAAAAAGGTAATATATCGAGTACGAAGAGAGCTCAGGCGGAGGCCGGAGACTCGGTCGGTGGTACTGTGATAGTCGTATTCGATTGAAGCGATTGGGCAAGGGATAAGGATTTTAAATTAAACATGAAAAAATGACATATATTATAAATAATATTAGTTATTTTAATAAGCTAAAAATACAAACGGGTCTTAACATGTGCGTTAACAGGTTAACAGGTGTTTGATCTGTTAAGACACGATTTTATCATATCTTTAACGTGTCGACCTGTTAATAACACGAAACCTGTTAAGGTCAAACATGAAACCTGTTAACTTCGTGTCGTGTCGTGTCGTGTTAACAGGTTCGTGTCAGAAATTGCCAGGCCTAACCACTGCCACCTCCACCTCCACTGTCACCTCAACCCTTGATCTAATCATTTATGATCACTAGTTGTTGTAAAAAATATAGAAAGTAAACTCTTTATGATACATGTATATCCTAATATGACCAATTTAACCGACCTTATTTTGATCACAACCCAATTTAACCCTAACTAAACTGATAAATTTTAGAACCTCTATTTTACGTGAATCGCATCGACCTGCCAGTGGACACATCGAATTTTTCCTAGTCTAATATTATGTAAAATGTATTATGATGTGGTTATGTTGATCCATGAAGAGGATGAAGCTACCAAAAACTCAAGAATTTAGTATTGGTTGTCAACGACCAAATTCTGCCAAGTGTGGCAGAATTCATCTGCCGATCAGCATATGTTGAATGACTACCTATCAGCATATGCTGAATGACTACCTATCAGCATATGCTGAATGACTACCTATCAGCATATGCTAAACCACTGTCGATCATCACTTACCTGATGCTAATCAGCATTAAACTCCATGAGTTGCTGATCAACTATTACACAAAACAAGACTCTCGGTACAGACGGCTACTGTGTTTTACCTTTTAAAGACAACATAGTAATGAAGTTGCCTAACTCTGATGTGCGGATTATCTGTACATTCTGAACATAGAATTGTTTAATCTTATTGTTTAGATTTCATAGTTAAAACCCTTATACTTGTATAGTAGAGGCAAGCTTGTTTAAGCCACTTGTGTACCTGCTAAATGTAACTATCTGTACTCAGTTTTGATTAATCAAGTGAATACTTTGAAATAACAACTTGTGTACTTACTTTTACTTAAAGTATTTGTGTTTGCTAGTAAGTAGTTAACTTAAATCCACATTTGTTAATAACTGATCAAACATAAAAGTTTTGTTAATCAATAACCTCAATCCAACAGTTTGTTTTAAAAGATATTTACAAAATACAATTTTAAATCAATGAATAATATCATATACATTTTAGGAAGTAACAGTTGTTATATTTATTTTTCATAGTAGCATAATTTTATATCTTTAATGAAAAATCATTTGGAGTGTATATCCATGTGAGGATGATCAAGACGTGTTAACACGTATGCGTCATGTAGTTAAATAAATGAGTAGAAAACGGTGTAATAGTAGTGAGTGTGTGCAAAAAGGTAAAGAGGATATGACATAATATAATCGCTAATAAATAAAATAAAAACACAAGTTAGCTCCATGCCTCCATCACCCCCGTAACAATATTTGCGCCAAGCCACATCATGCCCTAGTCACTTGGGGGCGCAATGTTCTCCTGGTGACGAGATGTCAAGTAGTCGATCACATCCTCCACCACACGTAACTACACATTATCACACATGGTCTCGTCAAAGGTTTGATAAAAATTAGTTGTGGTTAGAAAATGATAACTTTTCAATTTGATAAAATAAAATTTAAAAATGTTCCAATTACACCACTGAACTTTTATGTTTTATTTAGATTATAGGTTTTGATATGTTTTTTGTTGCAATTAAGATTTTTTTCTAGGTTTTTTATGTTGACGTGATATGGTGACATGGATTTCAGATATATACTTTTTTAAATATAATTAACATGATTTTTATTTTTTTAATATAATTACATATGTCAAAAATCCCGACCCTATGTATTCTCCTTTACTTTTAATGATAACTTGATTTGATAGTTTAATAATCAAATTTAAATAACATATGCATGAGTAACTCGATCGAAATAATCTTAAAAGTTGGTTTTAAAATGATATTAGTGGGTGTTTGGGAGTGCTTATTTTATCAACTTTTAATTTTTTAACTTTTAAAAAGTTAAAAAGTCATTTTAGAGTGTTTAGGTTGTGTTTGGGATTCCGGTAAGAACTCCTTATTGACTTCTCAAAAGGAGTTTCAAGAAGTTAAAATTTTTAACTTTTCAAAATCTCCTTCTTCTCCTTATAATTTTATCTTCATCCAAACATAATTTCATCTCTTTTTAACTTATCTTCTTCTTAAAAGTCAAAAGGAGTTTTGAAGAACCAATCCTAAACACCCACCTAGTAATAAGATTGTTGTAAGAGAATAGAGTAAATTGTTATTTTCGTCCCTGTGGTTTGGTGAAAATTGTCACTTTAATCCAATAGTTTGTTTTTCGCATCTGGGTCCCTGTGGTTTACAAATCTTGTCATATTCATCCAGTCCGTTAACTCCATCCAAAATTTCCGTTAAATGAGGGGTATATTGGTCATTTTACATATATGTTTTTATTTTTCTTTTTTTTAAACCTGATTTAGTATATACTCTTTAAATACATTGCTATTTTAGTCCCTGTGGTTTGAGCGTATTTGCCAATTTAGTCCAAAAATAACCACCACACCACTACCCGTCACAAGAACCACCGAACCACCGCCACCACCCCATCACAAAGCCACCAACACCATACCAGAGCGCCCACCACCACCACGCACATCGGATCGTCGCTACCATGTAAACCCTAAAAATCGATAATCAATATTGGACTTGTAACATACCACTTCGAAATGCATATCAAACCTACTAATACCTCTACAATACTCGTTTTCAAGGGTTCCATATACGTTTTCAAAGGGGTTTGTTATAAGTGAGATTAACGGTTGGTTTCTAGGGTCCACATGGTGGTGGTGATCTAGTGGTGATGGCGGAGATCTAATGTTAGATCTCACTTATAACAACCCCTTCGAAAACGTATATGGAACCCTTGAAAACGAGTATTGTAGAGGTATTAGTAGGGTTTGATATGCATTTTCGAAGTGGTATGTTACAAGTCCAATATTGATTATCGATTTTTAGGGTTACATGGTAGCGACGATCCGATGTGTGTGGTGGTGGTGGGCGCTTTGGTGTGGTGTTGGTGGCTTTGTGATGGGGTGGTGGCGGTGGTTCGGTGGTTCTTGTGACGGGTAGTGGTGTGGTGGTTATTTTTGGACTAAATTGGCAAATACGCTCAAACCACAGGGACTAAAATAACAATGTATTTCAAGAGTATATATTAAATCAGGTTTAAAAAAAAGAAAAATAAAAACATATATGTAAATGACCAATATACCCCTCATTTAACGGAAATTTTGGATGGAGTTAACGGACTGGATGAATATGACAAGATTTGTAAACCACAGGGACCCAGATGCGAAAAAATAAACTATTAAATTAAAGAGGCAATTTTCACCTAAGCACAGGGATGAAAATAACAAATTACTCAAGAGAATAAATTAATAAGATACTCTATTTTAAATTATTAACCGATTGAAAAAGTCAATAATTTAATAATTTGTTTTTTAAAACAATCCCAAACATAGTTTTAAAGAAGATAATAATAATTAACCCAATTGAAAGCAGGGGAAGGGTTGCCATTTTTGGAGCCCCTTTCTCTGCTCAAGCCTTCAGCGACGACGGCACCACCTCACGCTCACCGATCACCGGCGATCCGACATCTCAGACACCCTCTTCTTCTTCTTCCTTAAAATTAACTTTTGAACTCCTTTGTGCCTCAGGTTAGCTTTTTCACTTTCTTCTGTACTAAATTCTTTCATCTTTTGCCCTAGTTTACACTTATATGAATTCTTCACAGTAGCACTTCTACATCCCTGTTTTAAGCAACTAATTTCTGCTTCTATTCATTGATATAGATTTCAGAGGCCACGTAATTCCCAAATCCCATTTCTGCTTCTATTCATCAATTTCCCAAATCACAGTAGCACCCGTTTTGAGAAGAAAATGCTTTATACAGACCGGGGGATTTGTTCAAAAAAATCATGCAGTAATGTCATATTGACCCAGCAGTTTCTGTTTTAAAAACATAATCTGTAAGCAATAAAGTTATAGGAAACCACACCACTTTTATTGTTGGCATATAGCAATCATCAGATAAGAGTTCTTTGCAATAATACATAGTCTAGAGATATGATAAGACAGGTATTTTCCTGAAGATAAGCAATATACTTTTTGGCAAAATTGAATCAACATTTTGAGTTCTTAGTTAGGAAATTGTGAAATAAACCTAATCTTGGGTTACTTGTATACCTGATAATCTAATATTTATATAATCTTCATTACCCACTTTAATCTATTGAACTAATGTTGGTCTCTTTTGGTTTGGAAATTTGTTTAAGTTAGTATAAAACCGATCGTGATAGGAAATTTCAGTCTATAACGTTAAAAAGAGATGACCTTAGATAGGAGTATCTGCAAGAGTGTTACTTTTTCCATTTAAATGAACTTCAAATGAAAATATGTAAACGATTTTGATTTCACTTGTCAAGTGTGTCACTTTTGTTTGTTAGTATGCTTATGTTTTGCAACTGTAAAAAGGTGTTATTTGTTTTTCTATATAACATCTAGGTAGATATAGTTGGTGTCTTTGGGGAATTTAGTCTAGCTTTGACATGTTCTGTGGCAGGCAGCAAATTGGGTATTGCAATGAACAAGGGAGGTGTAGGTGGAGCCCCAAGTGGGGCAGGTGGTCCCACAGCAGCGGCAGCCGCTGCTGCTGCTCAGAAGCAGAAATCCTTGCAGAAGAGAGTTGATGATGACATTGGAAGCATCGTTGACAATTTCAGCATTGTTGTTAATGTTGCCCGGGTATGCCCTTTTTATGTGCATGCACATAGCTTGTGTGTAGTTTATGTTACTTCCTGCAAAAGTTCTATATGAAGTTCCTTGGTTTATCTTGGCTTATACCCTATGTTCTATATATAAGACTGTATTTGCAAAAAATAATTGTTAACTCAATTTATTGTTTCTTGCCCGATTAACTGCATGTTCTCTCCATGTGTGTAAATTCATGTGAGTTTGTATCAAACTTGAATTTTAGATATCCCTAAAATATGCAAAGGTTAATTAACAGGGGATGATTTGTAAATATTACATAACATGTATGGTGGTGTAATGTGTATATAGTAAGTTAGTGGTGTACAAATTTCCCCCCGTTAACTTGTTTAAGGGTATATTTCTTTGAGGGTTTTGCAAATGTCTTATGTAAGCAGATTACTAAGAGGAAAACCTGTAGCTACTATCATATCTCTCTTTTATACATATAGCATGTGAGTTAATGTACATTCTTCATCATGGTCTCTCTCTTTGTTTGCTTGTGTGTGCATATCTTTGAGGCAAAAACAGTCAGTTGGGACTTGGGTGGTCTTGTAGATTTACTTAATACAAGTTTGTCTTTAAAAGGCTACTTTTTTATTATCATAAGTTATGTGATATGATTATCTTTTCCGGCAGTTAAGAACTTTTCAGTTTTAGAATATAGATATTTTTATGTTTGTTTCAAGCAATTAAGGTTGCTGGACTTGCAAAACCCACTTCAAAGTATTGATGAATCATCAGTCCTCAAGTTGCCAAATTGCTTGCTTGATTTAGCATCCATGGTAGAAATGAACTTAGTTTAAATTTGAACTATTGGAGTAAAGTAAAACTAACCTAACCAATCAGCAAATAAATGTGTATACTTCGGTTACACTGGAGTAAAATATGATATGTCTTGTCGACTCGGATTTTAAACAACCCCAAATAAATTTTTATATTTATTATGAAAGTTTTTATTTCAATTATTAGATAGGGTTTTAATTAGGCCTGTATTTAGTTATGACTTATGAGTAAACTTGAGGAACAGGTTACTTGTCCTATAGGCACTAGGATTAGAATGTTTTCCACTATAAATAGGGCTTTAGGTTTGTAATTCTGTTATGCTTAGTGATACATCGATTTTGTATTTGTCAATTGGTAGAGGCTGAGAGCAAACAGGAGAGCTGATTGGCCTCTTGAAGACTCAAACGTTGATCAACCTATTTATTTACTTTGTTTTTTATTCAATTGTCGGAGCCGGTTCATGCCAAGTTTTATGAACCAAAAACATAAATTTGAAGGCTAATTGTTGTGCAGTTTTTTTAGAAAAGTGAATTCTTGCTAAATGCTAATGGAAGGTTATTTTATGACTGTAGTCAGGTTTGAGAGGTGGTTTTTAGTTTAATTAAGGGGGGGATTTTGACCCGTTTACTTATGAATGGATTCATCTATGTTATGCTCTGTCTCTAGCGGATCAAATGGTTAAATTACATAAAAAAGGTAACTAAAAGGAACGTGTCAAATTGGTTGAAAGTTGCCAACCTCAATCTTTTATTCAACAAAGTAAATTATTATTGATATAATACAAGTTTAATTCATATTAACATGATATTTTTGCATGTGAAGTTCGAATTTTAGACAAAACGTGTTAAGATCAGCCCAGCCACCCCCATTTTTCAACTAGTACCAAGAGTTGTCCGTTTTGAGCCCACTCTACCTCTCCATTTTGCCATCCTTGGCTTTCAACTTTTATAACTTGTTTCGCTTTCTTTCTTGTGTTTTAGTCTTTTAGATAGCACCAGCTATGGAGAAAGAGGTCTCCGGACTCCACTAGATTTATGTTATTTGCTTCATATGTGGTTTTCAGTTTTGTTTATTCACTGAAGAATTGTTATGGGAATGGTTTTATTTTTCATCACATAATAATTTCATCTTTTGTGTTCCTACCTATAAAATGTTCAAAACCACTTCACATTGTCAAAATGTTTGTATATCATGTAGGTTAATGATCCTCCCGTTAGAAACTCGCAAGAAGCCTTCATGATGGAGGTGCGGGCAGCAAAAATGGTAAGCATCACCACCATTTTTGGCATACACTTCATCTGGTGTGTTTTAAAAAAATTCTTGATGCCGATTCACCGTCAGAACGGGTTTGGCTCAAATCATTTAATCTTTTAAGCATCAGTTGAATTGGTTTGGGTTGGGTTGACATATAAACATTTTTTTGTCCGTATTCATTTTGAATAAAACATTTTCAATAAGATTATTGGAACATATAATAAAAGAAATGCTTTACTTTTAATGCAAAACAATTTAAGTTGTGCATCAATGTATCATAAGGCAGCTTTTGACACACTACCTTTTTATTTTTTCCCTGTTTTACCCAATTAGCCCATGACCTGAATTGAACTGTCTTGGTGTGATGGGAAGCTGGCTCTGCTAGGTTTTATACAACCGATTGTTGGAAACTAATGTACAAGTTGATAAACATCAGGTACAAGCAGCGGATTCTTTGCTAAAATTGGTATCAGAGCTAAAGCAGACAGCTATATTTTCTGGATTTGCATCATTGAACGACCATGTAGATAAGAGAACCACAGAGCTAAACCAGCAGGCTGAGAAGACGATAAGATGTTGGCTAGGATTGGTGAAGATGCTGCTGCTGGTCTCAAGGAAATGGAATCACATTACTATTCTTCTATTCTCCGGTCAAACCAACCCTCGCAGCAATGAAACAAACACCCAACTTCAGATATCCGTGTTTGATTTGTCCTTCTGACTTAGTTGTAAGAAAATAGTTATATGTAGTTATCTTGATGATTTATCAGTATTGGTAACTTTGTTATTTCCAGTTTTGTTCATTATTTGTATGCTACAAGTTGAAAGACAGTAAAAAAGATCAAGTTAAGCACATGAATGATAATCAAAATGGACATATTTTCTTTCAGATCACTTTACCATCTCCTTAATGAATCAAATCATTTTCTTTTGACTAGTTTTGATTTGAAAAACTCCAGCTAATTTATCTTTACCATAACAAGATCTAAATGGGGGCATAACCAGTGTTAAACTTAACACCCGCTTTACGTAGGGGTCAGGAAGGAGCCCGGTCGTTTTGTAATATGATGTATACAGCTTTATTCTATACTTTATGCAACTGTTTCTGTTTACGGATTTTACAGAGGGCTGCACCTGGCCTTAGCTATTGTAACAGTCCGCTCCCTTAATAATTAGATTAATATCAAGTGGATCAATAACGGCGTATCAAATATTAAACTAAAACTCATAAAAGCAAATACTACACTTTATCTTAGACCAAGGTCGAGGAAGATATGGTTAAAAATATGCTTAATCTAATCTTGGGCCATTGCTTTTCTACTCGACCTCACCATTGTTTGTAAATTCACTCGGCCAATGTGGGATGCAAAGGGTGTTTCAAAGTTTTTGTATATGTATTCCTTCAAAATGATGTATTCATTCTTTGGCAAAATTTTATGGTTTTTAAAGTAAGATGAATGCATCTGGTGTTGGGTTAATTGGGTTTGTTCACGGGTCATGAGTCGGCGTGTTCACGGGTCATGGTTCAGGAGCTTTGCGGGTCAAACGGGTTGCAGAATTCTATTTAATTAGTCACATGCTTTTTGCTATTTTAGTGGGGTCAAAGTCTTAGGTTTGTTAGTTTGTTTATGAAGTCAAGATGTGGGTAACTAGAAGTCCATATTTTTTGCTTTCACTCAGTCCACGTTGCATGGAGTCTGCACAGGTTGGAAAACTTAAATTTAAATAGAGTAAATTACGCATACGATCCCTATGTTATGTTAAAATTTTGAATTTGGTACTTAAAGTTTAATATTTTTTAATATGATTCCTAATTTTGAAAGATATTTGATAGTGGAATAACAGTAAACAGAAAATATTTGTTGTATATATATATATATAAATAATATTGTATATATATATAATAAATAATGGTATTATGTTATATAATGCAGACAAATATTATACGATATTGTTAAAATATAGAAGATTTCAAATTTTGAAACTATTAACCCAAAATACTCGGATTGATTGTTACCATTAGAATTTAAAATTTATGAACTACTTATGATCCATTTGAATATTCAAATTGTTAGTTTTAAATTTTAAATTTTAACTAATTAAGTTAGTTATTTTTAGATAAAATATTGGATTGAATTGGATATTGAATTTGAATTTTAAGGTTTTTAAATTTCCGTTTCTAATATTAATTTTAAATCTAATTTTGAAAGTTGTTTAATTAGAAATTAAATGATATTTAAGCATTTCCTTTTAGAAACATATTGCTAATAAAACGTCACTTGGTAATTGTATGATGTGAAGATGTCATGTGGCAGTGTATTAGCTAAAATCTTGCCACGTGGCCAAACCGCTTTTCACTTATTATATATAAAGATTTATTTGTTTCAGTTAAATGATATAGAGAAAAGAAAGCTTTAAGCTTTAAACACAAATTCTTATCCGTAAGTGTGTTTGTTTCTCAAGGGGCCTGATACAACATTTATTATAATCGATAAAAAACTGACTCGAAAACTTGATTACAACCTATCTCAATATGAGTTTATATAATCTAGTTTATACTTATATATTTATGTCTTCTAATATGATTTGAACTTTATTTAAAATAACAAACCATATTATGCAATCAACTATGTAGAACAAACCAAATTTGTATATTAAACCAACTTGACCGACTTGTTAATTTAGGTCCCCGAACTTCACCGATTTGTGAAACGGGTTAGAAATTATTGCCAACAATCACCCCTTTAATTTCTGAACCGTATTAGGTAGGCCTTTTACTCCAAGCAACACCGTACCACCGAGGTCTTTTATCCCGAGCAACATCTGGTTGGGGTCGGGTCGAATGACGAATTTATGTAAATCAATTATGGTGTATAATTAAAAGTATATTAAATAAGTGTATGAGTTGTCCTTTTATAAAAGATGAATGTATTTGAATTCTTCACTTTAGCAAGCTTGCTCTTCTTAAATCATCAGCCCATGTCCTCACTATCTTATGAACCTGATGCATGCAAAATATATAAAATACAAATATTTGACCGGCGAGGGCGGTGGTGACTGGGTAGGCGGTGGGGTTGGTGGTCGCCGGTGAGGAGGTCGGCGGTGAGGGCGGTGGGTCTTTGTGGTGGGTTACTTACCTGAGCGGGAGAGAGAGAGAGAGTCGGTCGCCGGGGTTTTGGTCGCCGGTCGTTGAGGTCGCCGGTGGGGTTTATTCGGCTGAGGTGGCCGGCGAGGTGTGGGTCGGCGGATGGTCGCCGGTGATAATTTGTTGAACGTTGGAAGAGAGAGAGAGAGCACGTTGGGAGAGAGAGAGAGATGTTATGGCATCATCATAATGAACTCATAAATGGATTTATTCTATAACTGTAAAAGAAATGTATCTTTAAACTACCAGCTGCTAACTGAAACTAAACAAGCCACCTACACTACTGATTATTATTCCTAAACAAATCAAGCGAATGTCTCGTTTTTAATAAATGGGCACCTGCGTTGTTTTCATGCTGTTTTCGTCTTTGAAGCTGGCGGAGGTGGAAAACAAGCCTATAAAACCAAGCAGCCGAAATTGCACCTAATGATGGACATATCCAGTAAACATAGAACTGCTCCCATGTATTGTGTTTGTTATTTACATACGCCCACCCAAAAGCCTGCACAATACTAAATAATCAGTCATTTATCTTTTCTTGATAATCAGGTTTTTGATCAAGAATCAACTCATCAAGGTAAGCAATCAAAACTGCACATAATGGCTAGAAATAGTAAACATGAAAAATAACTTGTGATATAAATCATGAAAATAGACAAGGATAACTATCTTTGGTGAAGATGGTAAGCATATAGACTATAATCTATTAGTCAAACACAAATTAGTAATCGTGATCATCTGACAGACAGTTGTGGACATGTTTTTAAACTTTCGATATGTTTGAGTATTTAAAATTTACTCATTTGACCTCTTGGAGATAAGATATAACATAAACCGACACATTTTCAGGTAATTAGGTAAAAAAATGACTCCTCTCCCCGTCACTCTTGTTCATTGTGTTAGTAAATATGGTATATATTTTCCTTTTTCTTTTGATAACTGTGAGAACCCATCATGGAAAACTACGGGGCTAGTTAAACCGCAGCTTGCTAGAGTAGTTAACCTTCAAAGGGCAATCAAGCACTTACCCTCCACCACACCCTTGAAGTTTATATGGTATAATATCTTGTCAAAATCATACACATCACAAGAGAAGGAAAGACAGACATATGGTACAACTTATACTAGGTACCGCTACTAAAGGTGATATTGGAGTCTAGAAAAAAAAGGAATACTAGATAAATAGATAATCCAACAACTATGTCACCAAGCTTGTTCCAGGAGCCAAGTTCAATTTATTCTTGGTTTTGCTTATTCTTTCTTGCAACGAAGTCATATTTGGAGCAAAGGGAGCATGTTTATTACAAACACTTATAGTTTATTTTGATATCATCCTTCAATATAGAAAAGACAACATCCACATTAAAAATATCATATATTGGACATTAGCTTTGCAATTATAGTTCATGGGTCATCTGTAATTGGCGGAATGCCAATATTCTAAAGGCAGTCTTTGCTGGTTGGGACACCAAAAGCTACAAGTCTCAAAGACAATTTATAATATAGAAAAATAAAAGATTTTTAATTGCTTTTGTAGGTTTCTTCAGAATAAAAGGTGAGTGAACAGAGCAATCAAGATCAAATTATAGGACTAAAACATCCAACAATCATATAGAGGATCAAATGCTAACTAAACACAAACAGTTAGAGTTTTGTAGTACTTACATTGGCAGGATTCATTGAAGGACCCGTGTAACTTGAACCAGGAACAATCACCGCCATAGTTGCTACAGAAAGCATCCAGTTCTTCAAAAATAAGCTCTTAGGACCCTTGATGATAATCAACAAAACAACAAAGGTAATCGCGAACGTCAGCACCCCCTCAGCAATGGCTCCAGTGTGCAAGTCAACTTTTAGAGTAGGCCCTTCTAACATATGCTTATACTCCATTGGCATCAATTCCATAAGTGCCAACACACCACCAACCGCCCCAACTGCCTGTCAAGTACACCAAAGACTTCTAATTCCAGGTATTCAGAAACAAAATTTCATCAAACAATTGTTCACATCATCTGTACTTACGTAATACCACAACCAACAATTTCACATAGAAAATTCAAAGCATTCATATCAGATTTGATGTTATAACGTCATAGGTTGACATTCTACCGATCATATTGTGTCGAACTCAACGGTTACTTCAACCGATCTATTATGCGATTCAACAAGAATCTACTAAGCATTCATGTCAAATTTGATGTTGAACTTCATAAGTAGACATTCTACAGATCATATCGTGCCAAATTCAACGGTTAAAGTTACCGATCTAATATCGAATTCAACAACAATCAAACATTTCAGTCAATTACAAATCATCTCCAAACAAAACTAACGTTTCGTTCATCGTTAAAATCTAATATCCAATTTAACAACAATCAACCAAACAGTTGACGCAATAGCAAATCATCGCCTAACAAAACTACCGTTTCGTCAATCATTACATCACCTGAGCCGGAAAACGGATAGCCGTAGACATGAGCGTATCATCATCACCACCGGCACCGGCGATGTAGAACGCAATAGTTCCGGTGGCGTTGAAGCTAGCGCCACCGAAGGCATCGGCGATGACTCCGAAGACGACGGAGATGAGGAATATGAGTAAAGTGGTGATTGCGAGGGAAGAAACGAGGCCTTGAGCGCCGATGATATCGGCAATGATGGAGGTGATAGCGCCAATGGTGGAAGCACAGATGATCCACATGAAAGTGACTACTGCATCACCGATTGCCGCCTTCACCAACCCCATAACTAGTGTTGAAATCAGAGGAATCGATGTGTAGCAGAATCTGCAGAGGGAAATTGTTCCTCTGAATCTGAATAAAGTGAGGGGATTTGGGGGTTGGGATGCGGGAAATCAAATCTGTGATCCAGGGTGATGAGGATCGATTGGGGCTCGTGTTTCGATTATCGTTTATTTTCGATTATCATATTGTATCATATTGTATCATATTGTATCATATTGTATCATATTGTATCATATTGTATCATATTGTATCATATTGTATCATATTGTATCATATTGTATCATATTGTATCATATTGTATCATATTGTATCATATTGTATCATATTGTATCATATTGTATCATATTGTATCATATTGTATCATATTGTATCATATTGTATCATATTGTATCATATTGTATCATATTGTATCATATTGTATCATATTGTATCATATTGTATCATATTGTATCATATTGTATCATATTGTATCATATTGTATCATATTGTATCATATTGTATCATATTGTATCATATTGTATCATATTGTATCATATTGTATCATATTGTATCATATTGTATCATATTGTATCATATTGTATCATATTGTATCATATTGTATCATATTGTATCATATTGTATCATATTGTATCATATTGTATCATATTGTATCATATTGTATCATATTGTATCATATTGTATCATATTGTATCATATTGTATCATATTGTATCATATTGTATCATATTGTATCATATTGTATCATATTGTATCATATTGTATCATATTGTATCATATTGTATCATATTGTATCATATTGTATCATATTGTATCATATTGTATCATATTGTATCATATTGTATCATATTGTATCATATTGTATCATATTGTATCATATTGTATCATATTGTATCATATTGTATCATATTGTATCATATTGTATCATATTGTATCATATTGTATCATATTGTATCATATTGTATCATATTGTATCATATTGTATCATATTGTTGTATCATATTGTTGTATCATATTGTATCATATTGTATCATATTGTATCATATTGTATCATATTGTTGTATCATATTGTATCATGTTGTATGATGTTGTATGATGTTGTATGATGTTGTATGATGTTGTATGATGTTGTATGATGTTGTATGATGTTGTATGATGTTGTATGATGTTGTATGATGTTGTATGATGTTGTATGATGTTGTATGATGTTGTATGATGTTGTATGATGTTGTATGATGTTGTATGATGTTGTATGATGTTGTATGATGTTGTATGATGTTGTATGATGTTGTATGATGTTGTATGATGTTGTATGATGTTGTATGATGTTGTATGATGTTGTATGATGTTGTATTATGTTGTATTATGTTGTATTATGTTGTATTATGTTGTATTATGTTGTATTATGTTGTATTATGTTGTATTATGTTGTATTATGTTGTATTATGTTGTATTATGTTGTATTATGTTGTATTATGTTGTATTATGTTGTATTATGTTGTATTATGTTGTATTATGTTGTATTATGTTGTATTATGTTGTATTATGTTGTATTATGTTGTATTATGTTGTATTATGTTGTATTATGTTGTATTATGTTGTATTATGTTGTATTATGTTGTATTATGTTGTATTATGTTGTATTATGTTGTATTATGTTGTATTATGTTGTATTATGTTGTATTATGTTGTATTATGTTGTATTATGTTGTATTATGTTGTATTATGTTGTATTATGTTGTATTATGTTGTATTATGTTGTATTATGTTGTATTATGTTGTATTATGTTGTATTATGTTGTATTATGTTGTATTATGTTGTATTATGTTGTATTATGTTGTATTATGTTGTATTATGTTGTATTATGTTGTATTATGTTGTATTATGTTGTATTATGTTGTATTATGTTGTATTATGTTGTATTATGTTGTATTATGTTGTATTATGTTGTATTATGTTGTATTATGTTGTATTATATTGTATTATATTGTATTATATTGTATTATATTGTATTATATTGTATGTATATTGTATTATTTGTATTATATGTATTATATTGTATTATATTGTATTATTATATTATAATATATATTAAAGACTTATGTCGGTGGCTACAGTGCCACCGACATCCACACCTCACAAATAAAACCCTAATCCCCTCCTAAACCTGATGAAGAAATCGAAGCACCCCCTCCTAAACCTGATGAAGAAATCGAAGCAGAAGATCGAACTGATGAAGAAATCGAAGCAATCGAAGCAGAAGATCGAACTGATGAAGAAATCGAAGGAGAAAATCGAAGCAGAAGATCGAACTGATGAAGAAATCGAAGCCGAAGATCGAAGCAGAAGATCGAGAAGGAAGCTAATGAACAGAAAATCGAAGCAGAAGATCGAACTGATGAAGAAATCGAAGCAGAAGATCGAAGCAGAAGATCGAGAAGGAAGCTGAGGAAGAAATCAAAGCAGAAGATCGAAACAATCACGATCAAGATGATGATTGGAACCGTTGATTTCGAGCGATTTGGTGCCTTTTTTCTTACGGAAGAGGCCGGAGTGGGTGTTTAGGCGGAGGAGGGTGGTGGAATCGTTGTCGTAGGTGATGTGGAGGCCCTGGGTGGTGGCGGTGCGGTGCCATGTGACGGTGGTGTAGCGGTGGTCGCCGGTGGAGAGGGTGGTTTTGTAGAAGTTCCCACCGACCCAACAAAACCCTAATCCCCTGCCAATTTCTTATCCATCTCTCAGTTGTGTTTCATCTTTCTTGAATCAAGATTGGGTCTTTTTGCTTATTTGGGTGTTCTTCAAGGGATTACGAGTGAGTCATGATGGCGATGACCTGCAAAGATGCTAAAGGTGCGATGATGGATACGTTCGTTACACACCTGAGCAAGTTGAAGCACTCGAGAGGCTGTATCATGAGTGCCCTAAACCCAGTTCAATTCGTCGTCAACAACTCATTCGTGAATGCCCTATTCTCTGTAACATTGAGCCCAAACAAATCAAAGTTTGGTTCCAAAATCGAAGGTTCGATGCAAAACTACAATCATTTTAGTTGTTTTCATCAATTATTGTTAAAGATTTGTGATGGGTGTTGAGATTTGGGGATAAATTTTTGTTCGTTCAGTTTCGATTTGTAGGTGCAGAGAGAAACAGAGGAAAGAAGCTTCACGTCTTCAATATGTGAATCGAAATCTGACAGCTATAAACAACTCAGGTACTGTTTCTGTTCGGTCTCTGTTTTTGCACTCCTTGAGGTTACATTTATGGGTTCTTGGCCTTGATAGTGAGGATGATAACAATGATTAAATAATCAACATGTCTATTCGTTAATATCATTTTACCTAATTTTGACTTCCCCTTCTACCTCTATGATTTAATATCTACGTCTATGTGGTGTAGAAATAAATCAATTTTATGTGTCTTAGGTGATTCATTTTGTTGGATTGTATGGTCTGGTTGACGATCCGGTGAGCATTTGGACGAGTTTTTTAAAGGAGGTGGTGTCGGTTTGAACGAAGGTGGTGGGGTAGGGGTGGTTGGGGTCGGATCTGAATTCAAACTCTTCGAATTCAGGGACTGAGCGCAGGAATCATGCAGGTTTACAGTTAGACGTGTTCGTAGTCCAGTTATGACTACTTTTAGGTCAAACCGTGTTTTCAATCTTTGAAAACAAAATTCCAAACCGCCACGATTTGGGCTTACCGGACATTCTAGCAATATTAATTTACATGTAATGATTTTTAGCTAGGTAGCCAAAAGTGCATAAGGCACACCTATCACGTTTGACTAGATAATTTTAGAGAAAAGATAATTTTTAAGTAAAGAGAACAAATTTCTGCACATGGAGAACTTCTAGCCGTCTAGGACTATGTAACACTGTAACATATTGTTGGTTTTGTTATATTGCTAGGATGGATCGAATAAATTGATGACCCGTTATAAACCAGGACACAAGGTATATATGTGAAACTATAATAAATTAACGTCATGTGAGTATCATATAACAACCTATATTTTGCTATTCTAATGTTGGTTCTGTATCTTGCTTTTTTGTTTTTATTCTCAGGGTATAACATCGCTGATCTTGTCCAAGAAGCACAAATCAGGTGGTTAAAACCAGGGGAGGTGCTCTTCATACTACAGAATGCTGAGGAAAAACAGCTTATTAGTGAGCCTGTTCAAAAGCCTCCCAGTAATGTTTATTCATTTATTTTGCTTTGGTGTTTATTTTGTTCAAAAGTTGTATTCCTGTTGCAGTAGTTTGCTAATATCTCTGTTATCTTCTTGATTAAATGCTTTTACAGGTGGTTCTTTAATACTGTTTAACAAAAGGGTCCTTCGGAATTTCCGTAAAGATGGTCATAGTTGGAAGAGAAAAAAGGATGGAAGAACTGGTGAAGCACATGAACGTCTAAAGGTTTTCCATTTTCCTTTTTAAAGCATGGTTATTATTTTTTTGACTAAAAGTCAAATATCGATTTAGTTAAACTTAGGATCTTTTCCAACCACTAATATTATAGTATTCAACTTTGTCTTCTTTTTTTCCCTTCCGGAAAGAATGAAATGCATAGGGGACCATCCTTTTGTTGCGGCATGCTTCTCAAATATACTAGATCCACTGTCACGGTTAAAAACAAAAATTAAATTTTTATAAGAGTCTCGGTGCTCTCAGGTCTTGTACACCTTGACAAGAAGTTGTGTTCTGAGGGGCATGCTGTTTTGTAGATAAACAAAATATCTCCAGTTCAGTGTTTCTATACCAGGTTGCTTATTGGCGCAATGCTACATTTGTGTAAATCATAAAAGTGTAGGTAGACACAAAATGACATCATGACTTGCAATTTACCTCTATTTATCATGTGTGAGTACCGTTGTATTTTCATTCATTCTGATTCAGTTCCATTATTACTCATTTTACTATTAACCTTTTAATAGGTTGGAAATGTTGAAGCAATAAACTGTTATTATGCACATGGTGAGGTGAATCCGAACTTTCAGAAGCGTAGTTATTGGATGTTGGAATCGTGAGTATCTTTCATCTCTGTGGGTTTGTTTGTCTCCTATAGAGACATGCTCTTGGCTATTGCCTCATATTACAGCTCGCAACTTAATTTTTTGAACAATTTGCTGCTCAATTTTCTATCTTAACTAATAACTGGAACATAGATCTAGATTCTAAAATACTTTCATGCTAATAGAGTTACGTTTCTTGATCTTATGGTAAGTTTCTTTTTTGTTTGTTTCTGCTCATACGTTGAAGCCTGCCCTTTATGTTAATTTTATTTTCACCAATTATTTCATATTTTTTCGTATTTTAATAATCTTTAGGTGGCACAATAGTTACAGCCATTGACATGATCAAGGAACGCGGAGTTGACAACCACCATATCAAAGTGGTAAGTAGAGTAGCCGTTCATATTTTGTTTTATGTAATCACAATATTTTCTTCATTGAACTATTTATGTAATTACCTATTTGCCCCCACCCCTAAATCGTAATTAACAGTAGAGACCGGCATGTATTTAGGTATCCGCTGTAGCATGCCCTCCAGCACTCTCAAAACCGTTTAGTAGCAGAAAAAGCAAACTTGCACGGCCGCAGCAACGCGCGGCATTTAAATCTAGTTATTTTTTAAAAAAAGCAAACATCATCGTCACCAAATTTATTGTAAGACTCCATTGCCTACGCGTAGTTGAACACTTGAACCCCATCGACCATACCATATGCACGCTGCTGCTGCCTCGGCGTGTTACAAACGTTGGGATGACATCAAGTCGCTACGATTCTTCTACATGTATATGATAAGAAATACAGCGAGAAACATATGTATTACAAAATTACATAATGGTATTAAACGTAAAATGCTAGTTTGTTTTCTGTGTAGCAAATACTAAAGAGGTTATATTAAAAAACATTGATGTCAATCTGTATCTGTTAGGGCAGTATGATCGATTTCAAAAGATCATTGTTAAAAGAGTAGTTTAGCAAACAAATCATTATTCAAAAAACAGTTTTAAACTTCAATGTAAAAGCTGTGTGATAAAACTCTAGTATAAAAAATTTTGAAAAACACTCAGGTATAAAAAACATTAAAAACTAAAGATTATAAGATTTTATCCTTGAAATTTTAAAAACTAGAGATTGTAGAACTTTACCCTTAAAAGGGAGTCCTTCCAGAAATTCTCGATGGCTCAAGGAGACCTCAAGCCAAAGAGGGGGTTTGGAAATAGTTTTCAACCAGCAATTGACGCGCCTCGGTTATTACCTCATTAGCTGCGTCATTGCCCCAAGCGCAAAGATGCTTTTCAAATCCCCCCGACCTCTCATTTTATACCAACAATCTATGTTTCATTTTCATATGCTTCCCCGATGTGGGAGTCAGCTAGGGGTTATAATTGAATTCCTCAATCTTTATGCTTTTATCCGGACTTTAAACTTCGAAGTATATTAGCAACAGGATTTTTTAAAATTTATGTAACACTTTATGGTTATTAAACAATAAACAATTAAACAATATTATATGAACCTTACAATGGGTCTGATTCGTCAGTCCAAGGGCCTGCGTGTAGATCGGATAGAGTGGAGCGTATTCATAACTTAAGAAGGGAGTTTAAACATAGATAGACGTTTATGTACCGATTTATAATCGGAAGCCAAGTAGAAACACAAGACATATTAGCTTCTACCAGTAGGCCATCGGCTCGACTTCCTCAAAATCCACACCAATCCCGAATAAAAAAGACTTATGAAGATTTCTTGTTTTATTTCCTCTTGTATTGTAATTTCAAGTTATTTCCTAGAGAGATTAAAAGAAAATTTCTACAGAGTCGAAATCTGTCCTACTTTGTTACATGAAATTAACTGTCGGTCAATCAAGAAAATACAAGCCTTAAAGGTGAAGGAAGAAGAAATGAAGATGTTGATGTAGATTTGTAGGTACACGGGGTATGTCAAATAAGGAATGAAGTCTTCGGGCTACATTAAAGGTAGCACGTATTTCAGATAAAATAAGAAATGAAAAATTTAGATGGTCTGAGTACACGAAGAAGAGATAGATGACAACAATTGTAAGGAGTGTGGAAATCCTGATAGTGGAGAGGGAGGGATGTAGAGGCAAACCAAGATTGACATAAATTGCTACGATTGGATACGACTTATTAGACTTGCAACTCTCTATGGACATGATCAGTGATACAACACTTGAAGACGTTAGATAAAGGACAATGAATTTTAAAAGGCTTCGTTATGTCTTGTATAACACTTTAGGTGGCCTTTGTCATAGATGTTGGTGTTACATACTCCCAAGGTGGGACTCTAGTCATAGATGATGATATTAAATACTTCTTAGGTTTGTTTTTAGTGCAGATGTTGGGGTTGTATACTTATGTCTTTACTCTTAGATTTGTCTTTAGTTTTACTTACTTTAATATTAGGAATGTTTATTACTTACTTCTTTTTGCCTTTAGTTACTAAAATATTTAGTTATAACGTTTTGTTATGATGATATGATATATGCTATAGTATTGTATTATTTATTCATGCATGTTTACGTATAGGTTTAAAAAGGATTTTACCAAGCATGTGGTCATTTAAAGTGCATCCTCTATCTAATAAGATGAAAATAAGGCTTAACTTCAACTCACCATCCATAGACACGACTAGTCGAGCGGGATTACACCGGGTGGGTTTATTTAGTTTGGTATCGTAGTTTTAGTTTATAAAATTTATATTTCTATTTTACAGAGTGTTTCTAATATTCATTGTATTAACAATCAACCTTTTGAAATAAAATGTGAAATCCGAATGCCCTTAAGATCAAGGTTGTTTCTCTTGCAATATCTGAAATAAATGAAGTCATAATAAAACTATGTTTAAACCTAGCAATTGTAGAACTCATATGATACAATTGACCATTAAACCATACCCGACTCCTGATTTGCTAGCCTGAGAAATGGAAGCACTAGCAGCTAGAGCAACACTAATGGCACGAGTATGTAGCGAATTTCATGGTGATTGCCACCGCAACAGAGGAATGTTAAATAGGGTCTGGTTTGCAGGTTGACAAGATGACACAAACCCAAAGATAAGAGGACGACACAAGTTGATGTGCACATGACCATTTAACCTATAATTTTAATTCTTTTTACATATTAATACTTTAAGATCCCAAAAACACAAACAAACATAACACAGTTACATTTTAAATTAAAAATCCCAAAAACACAACCAAAGATATCAAAGTTACATTTGAAACTAGAAGACCTGATGTTAAATTCTCTTTTAAATTTGAAATAAAATACACAATTAATTCAAATTATGATATAACGCACGTTTTTATAAAAGTAAACGGTCAACTCACAAACCCATAGCTAAACGTATTCACAAGTACAACACAAAACTGTTACTAGACTAAACTCAGACTCACAAAATTCTTGTTACATTCGTAGCATGTCAAAAGTCACATCCCAAACTCAAATCCATTAGCTATCAGATGCACATATCATTTATCCGGAGTAACAAATACTACATCTTTTATTAACTTTGACTTAAAGCAGGTAAGATGAAAGAACACAAATGAATCACCCTCGAGGTTTTCTTTTCAAATAAAGCTGTAAAAACTGTAAAGGCTGGTTAATACAAGCACGCCTCCTTGTTTGTATCAAAACTATATTATGTATAATCCCCAAAGCATGGCAAAAGGGAAAAGATTAACAAAATTCCTGCAAGCCTGACAAGTATGTAGTCTATCTGCAGGGATCTTGCGACACGTGTGGGTCGATAGATCAGCAAGACATTGCAGAATAGCAACCAGAAGGATCATAACTAACGTCCTATGGCCGCAATCTCCATCCTCGTTCAGAAAGTGCTTCATGTACACGGCTTGCAGCCTCTGCAGTGTCGTTTAGAGGCGGGTAACTCCAGCTTTCTGACATCTACAATGTATTTACAAATCACATTTCAAATCAGGTAATAATGTCAGGAAATGTTACTCAGTGATACCATATTTTTCATGAGAAGTGTGATCAACTTGCAGAATGTTTTTGTTGAAAGTGAGTGATTATCGCAAATATTGGACATATAATGGTGGTTTGTGATATTAGGTCAATAAGATGGAACTTACATCCTCAAGGCCTGTAAATGGCCGGACCAGACCTCTATCTCTTAACGTTTTATGAAATTCACCGAATTTCCATTTACAACGATCAGCTCCGATTACATATACAGGCTTCCTGAAAAAAAGAAAAAACAAAAATATGTTAAGTATATATATGAGAGAATGTGGTTTTATTTGTTTATGTTCCAGTTAATGGGTACCCTGTACTGCAGGCTTCACTCAACATGCTAATTGAATCGGCTGTGACAATGAAAGCATCTGCCCAAGCTAGATGTCCCATGTGCGGATTTGGCTCTACATTGACAATATACAAAACCTTAGAATTGTTGAAGAAAAACAACGGCAGCACATCACATTTATTGAAACTTGATTAAAAAGGAATAGGCAGATTAGACAAAAGCGGCCCGGGTCAGGTTAAGATGATACATCAATTTGGGTGGCTTTCAACCCGTTTGACCATTTCCTCTTTAGCTAAATTTATGATTTGATCCGTTTGAGATAAAACACAACCCACAACACGGCATTTACAAGTAAATGGGCTAACATTGCCGCCTCTAGAATTCACTTTCATGAGAATGCTTCATAACTATTATTTGATCAATTGAGATTACCTTCACCATCCCATATATAGATTTTTGGAAGGTCTCCAAATTCTTTCCGCACGAAATTTGCTATCTGTTGATATATATAGCATAGCATAAGCACACAATGATAAATCGATATTACAAGTGCAAAAACTCACTATCTGCAGAAACAATTATTGAGCTATAGATATGCCTCGATGGCATAACAGTAAGTACCTTGTCTGGAGTCCTCCTCGAGAAAGAAATTCTTACACTTCCACAGCTATCAAGAACACCACGCAAATAGGTTGTTAACTGCTTCGAAAGATCTGTACCGTATTTACAACAACCTGTAGAAAACCCCATTACACATGTTTAAAATTAGTCGAGACCGTACAAAAGCAGAACAAGAATGTGAACTTTTACTGGTTAATAAGGAAAGTACAACTATCAATACAAGTATTTCAAGTCAAGACCATACTCGTAACTTCGTAAGTACTAACACCAACATGCATAAATAAATCTGAGGACCAAACTGGTATTTCAAGCAGACTCAAAACCATTGCAATACAGAGGAAAGACCAAAATGACCAAAACTTTTCTACTAAATACAATTAGAAATACAAATTACTTACTTGTGGGCCCCCCAATATTAACCACGACTAAGGGTTTGGGCAAAGGTGCAAACTCATCATGCCAGGCAATAGCTGCACTGCGAAGTGCAGCAAAATCAACTTGATGCAAAGCTCCCACAGTAAGAACCTGATAGAGCATGCATTATGGGACCAAAGCCTCTTATAGGAATAAACATCAACCTAGTATACATTTTTTAGGGGTGGTCATTTCAACATACTTATTAATGTGCAGGTATCTCAAATCAGTCGAATCACAAAAATTAGCAAAAAGGGTTGAATGGATCAACCTATACTAAAAGTGACCCGTTTCAACAGGATTGATTTGACCCATTACCCGACCCACCCATATTGCCACCTCTACTATTTGAAGATGCATACCACGTTCTTGTTAGGGGGCTCATCAGGAGTTATATACTTGCGAAAAAGCCTAGGAACCTGCTCTTGTGCCTGAGGCGTCAGAGCATAATAATCATGTTGAGGAGCAATCACCAAGTCAAACCTATTCAATTGTGTTCGTGGATGTTGTATCTGAAACCAATTCGTCAAAAGGATGAGATCAGATGTGATTATACTCCCCAAAGAATTTCCAAGAAAAGCAAAAAAAAATACTGTGTCATAACTGGTATATAGATCTTGGGACATTCTTTAACCAAACAAACTAATGTTGATTGCATTGATCACAAAGATAATAAAATATTTTCATTGCACTGAATTATAAAAGGAAGCAGAGGAAAAAGCTGGAACCAACCTGAACAACAAACACATTTTCAGAGGCTAATTTTTTATAGAGCTTGCAATCGATATGGTGTCTCTACCACATGCAACCACCAATAGAGGCCCGTCCCTAAAAAAAACACGCAAAAATAATACCAATAATAAAAATACATTCATAAAAGTTACCATGAGCTATAGAAAACTGACCATGCTATATTTTTCAACATATTTATCACTCCCCAACTTGACCATATTGTTAAGGTGTGAAGGTCTTTGAGCTTTCGGATGGAGTTATGGGTCTGGCCCATTGAAGCTTCTTAAAACCCTAATTATTCTTATATATAGAGCATGTCATTGTATTGTAATCTTGTCCCTTGAGCTTAATAAAATACCTAGTTGCAGAGAGTGGACGTAGGTCATCTTGACCGAACCACTATAAATTCTCGTGTTCTTATTGCTTTCGTGTGCGTGCGTAAAATATTCTGTTTATTTCCGCTGCGTAAAGATACCTAACAACTGGTATCAGAGCCTCAGGCTCTTGAAGATTTTCGCCGCCACCGCTATCTAGGGTTTCTGCCGCCGCCGCCACCTAGGGTTCCTCAGCAGCCACCGCCACAGTACAGAGCGCGAACAGTGTTTTCCGGCGTGAACAGTGTTTTCCGTTGTTGTTCGGTTCTGTTTTGCTACTGCTATTTTGGGGGCTGTTTTTGAGTGATTTTTGCGATTAGAGTTCCGGCTGGGATCTCTTGGAGTTGCTGGTTTCGCTCAGGTTTTACAGGTGAAGCGCCGGGTCGGGTGTTTCGGGTTCTAGGGTTTTGGTTGGAAGTACCGGATCTGGTTTGTCTATCCTTTGTTGACTAGTTATCAACTATTCAGCGTGTCTGTTTCGTTTGTTTTGTCTCTGGTTTGCTACTATGGCTGAAGACGGGAAGACTGTGATCGAAAAGTTCAATGGCACTGATTTTGGTTGGTGGAAAATGCAAATAGAGGCATTACTGTGTCAAAAGGATTTGGATATGGTACTGGAAAAGAAACCGGATAGTATGGAGAAAGCTGATGAAGCAGTTTGGAATTCCAAGGACAAGAAAGCTAGAGCGGCTATTATGTTATCTTTGACGAAGAGCGTTGCTTTTAACATCATGAAAGAAACCACTGCAAGTGGTATGATGTTGGCTCTGTCAAATATGTATGAAAAGCCGTCTGCAGCTAACAAGGTGTTCTTGATGAAGGAACTGTTCATGACGAGAATGAAAGAGGGAAACTCAGTCACCTCCCATATTAATGATCTGATGTCTATTCTTACTAGATTAGAATCAGTGGGAATAAAATTCGATAATGAGACTCGAGCCTTGGTGGTGCTATCTTCACTACCTGATAGTTGGTCCGGAACTGTAACTGCTGTTACAAATTCTATGGGGGCTAACGACATGACATTTGAAAAGATCCGAGACATTGTGATAGGTGAAGACACACGTCTGAAAAGTGCAAATGTTGGATCATCTTCTGAGATGTTACATGTTGGCAGGGGAAGGGAAAATAGCCGAGCCAGTGGGAGTCGGGGAAAGAGTTCAACTCGGACTCGGAAAAATGTGAGGTGCTGGATCTGCAACGAGGATGGACATGTTAAGAGTCAATGTCCAAAGAAAAGTCTGAACACTGCTGTTGAGGATGTCAATGATGGTGACGTGTTAATTCTTGAGGCTGAAAACAGTGTGGACTCTTGGATCATGGATTCTGGTTCTTCGTTTCACGCCGTACACAGCGGTGAAATGATGGTGAATCTGAAAACATGCGATTTTGGGAAGGTACGTCTCGCTGATGGCAGAATGCTTGATGTAATGGGCATGGGTGATATTGATTTGGTGACTCCATTAGGAACTACATGAAACTTGAAGAATGTCAAAGTGATTCCAGGTTTGAAGAAGAAATTAATTTCTGTTAGTAAATTGGATGAACAAGGACTGGAAGTCAAGTTTGGTGGTGGTAAATGGAGGGTAATCAATGGGAACCGGGTGATTGCTCGTGGTGATAGGCATGGGTCATTGTACATGGTGGATGTACATGGTGGAGGTACCTGCTGAGGGACTGATCAACCCGGTTAAGCAAGTCAAAGTCGGGTTCGCTAAATCTGCTGCTAAGAGAGTTCATTTTGCAAACATGAAGTCTGGAGCAAAGATTGTAGCTGAATGGGGTCATAAGTCTAAACCAGTCAGAAGATTTTGTGACAGTGGGAGCATGGGGCATGTTCCGGGTACAGTCAAGAAGAATCGTTGGGTTTTGAAGACTACGACTGGAAAAATCTCTCCTGGTGATTGTTTGCTGAATTTGGAGAGTGTTAGTGGTTCTCGGTGTATCTCTGAATCTGGTGGATCGTGTAAACCAGTTGAGACAGAGGATGGGTCGCTGGTGGAATTTATCACGACTGGGTTGGAGCTCGGGGGAGCTTTAACGGGCCCTTTCAAGTAATTGATGAGAAGGGGCCTCTGCAACTAGGGGATTTGGATTGAAATCTTAGCTTGTTCTTTGGAATTGAAGGCTTGGAGGATTTCTGTTACTTGAAGATTACTGATGACAGCGTTGCTTTGTACTTAGATGGCTAGCTGGAGTATTCGCAAGGCCTTCAAGTGGGAGATTGTTAAGGTGTGAAGGCCTTTGGGCTTTCGGATGGAGTTATGGGCCTGGCCCATTGAAGCTTCTTAAAACCCTAATTATTCTTATATATAGAGCATGTCATTGTATTGTAATCTTGTCCCTTGAGCTTAATAAAATACCTAGTTGCAGAGAGTGGACGTAGGTCATCTTGACCGAACCACTATAAATTCTCGTGTTCTTACTGCTTTCGTGTGCGTGCGTGAAATATTCTGTTTATTTCCGCTGCGTAAAGATACCTAACACATATAACTTGCAAGGGGTTCCACTCAGTTATTGTTATTAGGAGCATAAACAGGGTTTAAATTAATGTTTAGGAACATATATAATTATAATGTGATTCTAAAAAGACAACTTACTTCTCAGCAGTTCCCTTTGCCATTTTTACTATCGACTTCACATTAGCTTCAAGTACAGATGATAAACCTACACTGCCACCATTTTCTCCATTTAAAGATTGAACTCTACTTCCTCTTCTCGTAAATAGAGCTTGTGAATATCCATAAATCAGTCTGATAATATAATAAAGCTGTTTATGGAGTGTAACTGGAAGCCAGTGTAAATATTCATTTATTCCTCCTCTTGGTCTTGTAACACGCTGCATGCATTTTGCCAGAAGAACAGAAGATGAACAATTTGCATAAACAAGATACAACGTTACATTATAAAATGCTAAAACAACATTAAGTTATAAGTGAATGATATAGATTCAAACATATCAGTTGATGACGAGTGCAATGACCCAAGTTTATTTTTTCCTAATAATCATTACATGATGAAATTAAACTTTGGATGCCATACTAGGGTGTTTCTTTACATCTAAATGACCAGTACCTCTGAATCACTCTAGAGAAAGCCCATTTGCTATAAGGAGAAGGTAAGAGAAAAAAAGAGGCTTTCAAATGACTTGATGGTGAACAGAAAAAGGAAACCCTACCTTATAATTTAAAGGAGCCACATAGACATGAATTTTTATTTTAGTTGCCCATGAGGCATAAATTCCCCAAACTTCAATAGAGGGGTGTCCTACTTTTGATTTCTTCAAGTCTGCACAGCCGAGTCAATCACTCCTATTCCTTATCTTTCAATTTCTTTGACTTTTGTCTAATTGCTGTTTAACTACAGGTTCAGGTACATTCCATTGGCTGTTCCTTTGTTGCTTATGGTTCTACATGTTTTCAAATCCGCTTCTATAAACTAGAGTAATTTCTGCATAGAGTATAACCCTCTTTGCAGATCTTTTGCGTGCAAGTTAAGTATACATGAGAAGGAAGTTTTCCAAACGGTTTTCTGCATCAATATATAGTTTGCAAATTTTCTTCATATTATTCATGTAACTTCTGTGTGTGTGTTCTGTTTCATTTCCATATTTAAGCATGATTTTTGCACAACTCATCGGTAAAACTGTAGGAAAAATACGAAGAAACACTAAACAAAAAGAATGAACATTTAAGTGACACCATATTTTCAGATGATGACACCTATGATGATGCCAAACTGTATCCAAATGATTCTGATTGTGAGGAGAAAAACAAACTTGTGTATCAACTATTGCATTGACGTATAGAAGATTTGCCAACTTAAATGATATATCTGATCTTGAAAGATGATGGCGGAGAAAAGGAAACATCTTTCATATGTGTTGGTCTATATTATTGAAGCTATAGTTGGGTCTACCCGCTTGCAATGACAACTATTGAGAGGTGTTTTTCTTCAATGAAGCTTGTCAAGACGGATTTGCACAAGCAGATTGGTGATGATTTATGAACGATTGTTACTTTTGTTTCATATGAAAAGAATTATTCAACAATGATTCGAATGAGAAGTAAAATCCATTTTAAATGATAAAAACTCAGAGAACTATTATAGAATGTATTTCTTTTTCATTTCGAATAGGACTCCTGAATCTGGCACTGGTTTGGCCCCTAACTAATTCAAAGGCACAAGTCATAAGACCATACAAGTATATAATACATTCAGGTGTGAACAACATCACCTAGAGTTACAAATCTTACTCCAATTTCTCAAGTCAAAAGAATGCCATAAAGAAAGCATTCACCCTCTGTGCTCAACAATTCCTCATAGCACATATATACCTAGGACATTAAATCTTAATACTTATTCAGGGTTCTGTAGTCTGAAGGCATGTGAGTAGCCTAGAACATGTTGACTTCAAAGATAAAGTTGCATGACATGCTAAAAAAACTCCATGATCATTATCAATAAACACTAATCACGCATCTTTGAAAAACTGAAATACTGCAATCAAGTGCCTTTCAACCCAAAAGAAATCACCATTAAAAAGGAAATTAGATTTAAGCTCACCGATTCACTATAACACAAATCCCACAATACTTTCTGACAAATCCCACAAAAGTATAAAACTTTCTAAACTAAGTTACACTCACGCGTTGCACTACATGATATGTGTACAGTGTTCACCATAACTAAGGCAGTCTAACTGATAGAATCCAGCATGTGTACACCAGGAGAAAGAATCGGGTCAAGTCGTCCAAGGAGCTGAATCAAATTGAAATGGATTTTCAGGCGGTTTTCGGGAATTGGGTTGACCCGCTAGGTCATGAAGTTAGTGGAATGATGGAATGGTGGGGAGTTATTCACGGACACCATTTCAGGAGCAGTTAGTAATTGTTAGTTTATTTAATAGCAGGCTTGTTCATTAGAATTTTTCATTCGGAAATTTGTTTATCGTTTGTATTGAATTGGGAGATTTAGCCCTTCTCGAATTGGGCCTTTAAAATTCAATCAATCATTCGCCTGCTGAAATTCTCGGATTCTATCATTGGTTCCATTGCCGGGAAATCGACATGGTAGTCACTCGAGGTAATTCAAAAGGTGGAGGACAATCCGATCCCGTCGCAGCGCAATTGGCAGCAATTGCGACCAAACTCGAGGCTGTGGAGGCCTTGAAGGAGGACATGGCGGAATTGAAGCGACAGGTAGCAACCGGGGAGAAATCCAAAAACGGGGGTCGAAGGTTTGAGGACGATGAAGGCAGTTATTCCAATTTCAATCGACGACCCTATCACAAAATTGAGTTCCCAGCCTTTAGCGGTGGTGATCCTCGAGGTTGGATCCTAAAGGCCGAGAAATATTTCAGGTTCTACAACACCAGTGATGAGAAGGTAGATGTAGCAGCGATGCACTTCGAAGGCGACGCCTTGGACTTGTACTCGTGGTTGGCGGCGGAACAGGACCTTACTTACTGGGGAGGAGTTAACTAGCGCCCTGCAAAAGCATTTCGGCCCTCCAGAGTTCCAGAACCCTGATGAATACTTGTGCAGCATACGCCAAACGGGAACCGTCCATGAATACCGACAGGAGTTCGCCAAACGGTCGGCTCGAGTTACTAATTGGCCTGACCATTGTCTTCTAGGTGTGTTTCTGAACGGCCTTAAAGAAGAATTGAAGGCCGATGTGCGAATTCACAAACCTCGAACTGTTTACAAAGCCATGAGTCTCGCACTCGAGTTCGAATCCAAGTTACAACATACCCGCTCGGAAAAGAAGACAACATGGGGATCCCAACTCCGAGCGGATTCGAAACCCTTCTCTCCCTCACCCGCATCGAGTGCTGCTCCAAAAACCGACTCTAAACCACCACCCCGACTTACCGATGCCGAAAAACAGTCACGATTTTTGAAGGGGGAATGCTTCAGGTGTGGGGACAAGTACGGTCCGGGTCACCGCTGCAAGACCGGAACTTTTAAAGTACTTGAAGCGAATGAAGATATCGATGCTGAACCGCTCCAAACGGATATCCCGGAGGGTGAGACACGAGCAGAGGACACCGCGGAAATCAGTTTACATGCGATTCTGGGTAAGTCTCATCCCACCACTATGAAAATTCATGGTATGCTAAAATCAACAGAAATACTTATCTTAGTGGATGGGGGCTCCACCCACAATTTTATATCTGATGTTCTGGTTAGTGAGTTGAACCTACCCACTCAACTAGTTCCTCCCTTTGGAGTTCAAATCGGGAATGGGGATGTAATCCGATGTGGGCGTGTGTGCAAGGACCTAACTGTGCAGGTCGAATATCTCAAAATTACTCAAGACTTTCATCCCTTCTCATTGGGGGGAGCTGATTTGGTATTGGGAATCCAATGGCTGGCAACCTTAAACACGGTTCGGGCAAATTGGAGCGAGTTGTTTATGGTGTTCACTATTGATGGCAAGCGATATAAACTGCAAGGCGTTCCCTCTGGCCCACAGAAATCATCAACCTTCCAGCACCTAGCCGTTGACCCCTCCAATACTCCACCAATACCGCCCCAATTGCAGCCAATTCTCAGCCGTTACCCTGCTGTCTTTGAAGAACCTCACGAGCTACCACCGATCCGAGACCAAACCCATTCGATCAACCTCATCCCAAACTCTACCCCACCTAACATCCGGCCTTATCGCTACCCACATTCCCAAAAGACCAAAATTGAAACACAGGTTGAGCAATTATTGGCAGCAGGTTTCATACAGCCTAGTACGAGTCCCTTCTCTAGCCCAGTCTTGCTGGTAAAGAAAAAGGATAATTCGTGGAGAATGTGTGTGGATTATCGGGCTTTAAACAGAATTACTATCGCCGACAAGTACCCGATTCCCAACATTGACGAACTGTTAGACGAGTTATATGGCGCCACCATCTTTTCTAAGTTGGACCTTCGTTCCGATTATTACCAAATCAGGGTCGCGGAGGAAGACGTGTACAAAACAGCATTCCGCACTCATTCAGGGCATTATGAATTCAAAGTAATGCCCTTTGGGCTCACTAATGCACCTTCTACATTCCAAGCGATCATGAACAATTTGTTTCGACCATTTCTGCATCGCTTTATACTTGTCTTCTTTGATGATATCTTAATTTACAGTTCCAATATGACCCAGCACATGCAGCACCTAGAGCAGGCCTTGAAGCTATTACACGATCACAAATTTTATGTTAAGCTTACTAAATGCTGCTTTGGACAATCAGAGGTGGTCTTCTTGGGGCATGTTGTAACTGCAGCTGGTGTGCACGTGGAACAAGAAAAGATTGCAGCCATTCAAGCCTGGCCGGTACCCCGTATCGTCAAACAAGTCTGTGGTTTTTTGGGATTAACAGGTTATTACCGACTTTTCGTACGTAACTATGGTCTGATTGCGCGCCCCCTCACTGTTCTCACCAAAAAAGATGGGTTTAAATGGTCATCGGAGGCTCTCACCGCTTTTATCCAGCTTAAACAGGCCCTCATGACCGCGCCGGTTCTTCGGTTACCAGATTTTTCGAAACAGTTCGTAGTGGAATGCGATGCTTCATCCGATGGTGTAGGGGCAATTTTATCCCAGGATGAACATCCGGTAGCCTATTTCAGCAAAGGTTTCTCGCCCACCAATCGATTTAAATCCGCCTACGACCGTGAGTTACTCGCATTGGTTTTGGCGGTTCAGAAATGGAATCATTACTTGTTGGGTCGCCACTTTCTGATCCGCACTGATCATTACACCTTGAAGTTCCTTCTCGAGCAACGAATAACCACCACCGAGCAGCAGCGATTGTTGTTGAAGCTGATGCCTTATGACTTCTCAATTTGTCATCGCGCAGGGAAGGAAAACCGGGGGGCGGATGCCCTTTCTCGCATGCCCCACTCCGGTGATTTACTCGCCTTGACGGTTCCTCACTGTCTGGATATTGGCGACATTCAGCGGGGTTGTCTTCTGACCCTATACCCGCAACATCATTCAACAATTGCACTCGGACCCTCACTCAGTTCCGAACTTCACCATCGCAGATCAGTTTTTGTTTCATAATGGGCGGCTAGTCATTCCTGACCTTCCCCAGGTCAAACTTCGTTTGTTACACGAGGCGCATAACACCCCCACCAGAGGTCATGGCGGTTTCTTGAAGACCATTAAACGACTGTCCACTCAGTATTTTTGGCCACGTATGAAGCAAGAAGTTCGGCTGTACGTGCAACAATGCCTCACTTGTCAACAGCAAAAGTACCAGACTTTGGCTCCAGCAGGGTTACTTCAACCCCTGCCTATTCCAGATCTCATATGGGAGGACATATCGATGGATTTTATTGTTGGGTTGCCCATCTCCAACCGCTTTGACACCATTCTAGTGGTAGTGGACCGATTGAGTAAGTATGCTCATTTTTTATATTTATCTCACCCCTTTACAGCCAAGACAGTGGCCGCCATCTTTTGCAGAGAGATTGTTCGTCTCCACGGATTCCCTCGCTCAATTGTCTCCAACAGTGATGTTATTTTCCTTAGTAATTTCTGGCAGGAGCTCTTTCGTCTGAGTCAAACCAAGCTGCAGCTTAGCACCAGCTACTATCCCCAAACGGATGGGCAAACGGAGGTTCTCAACCGCTGTCTCGAAGCTTACCTTCGATGTTTTGCCCATGAACAACCTACCAAATGGAGTACCTATCTTCCCTGGGCCGAGTTCTCGTATAACACCGGATACCATACTTCCACCGGTACCACGCCCTTCACAGTTGTTTATGGTCGTCTACCACCTCCGATCATCCCCTCTCAACCCGGCGATACTAAAAATGATGAATTGGAGCAACAACTAATCAACCGGGATGACATGATCAAGCTGTTGCAGTCTCATCTTCGCAAAGCTCAAGATCGCATACATGCTCAAGCTAATGGTAAACGTCATGCGGTTTCATTTCAGGTGGGTGATTATGTCTTTTTGAAGATCCAGCCGTATCATCAACATAGTCTGGCAAAACGTCGCAACGAGAAACTCTCAGCCCGTTTCTTTGGTCCTTATCGCATCACCAGACTGGTTGGACCAGTTGCTTATGAATTGGCACTACCTCCCGACTCCAAAGTCCACCCCGTCTTTCATGTGTCCATGCTCAAACCTGTTGTTGGTTCATTTGATCCGGACACCCCCGCACCTCTACCCATTACCAAAGATTGGGAGCTTGATTTGCTGCCCTCGTCTGTCATTTCTCACCGCTGGATTATGGAAGGGGGCCATCCTATCTTGGAGTTACTTGTATCCTGGTGCGATCGCCCTGTCGAAGAAGCTACATGGGAGCAATATGACTTACTCATTAATCAATTTCCTGAGTTTCGCCTTGAGGACAAGGCATTTTACCAAGGGGGAAGCAATGATAGAATCCAGCATGTGTACACCAGGAGAAAGATCGGGTCAAGTCGTCCAAGGAGCTGAATCAAATTGAAATGGATTTTCAGGCGGTTTTCGGGAATTGGGTTGACCCGCTGGGTCATGAAGTTAGTGGAATGATGGAATGGTGGGGAGTTATTCACGGACACCATTTCAGGAGCAGTTAGTAATTGTTAGTTTATTTAATAGCAGGCTTGTTCATTAGAATTTTTCATTCGGAAATTTGTTTATCGTTTGTACTGAATTGGGAGATTTAGCCCTTCTCGAATTGGGCCTTTTAATTTCAATCAATCATTCGCCTGCTGAAATTCTCGGATTCTATCACTAACTGTTGAAAAAGTTGGATGCTCTGAGTTTTTCAGATGCACAACAAGCTGCTCCTAATGCTAAACTATGCTCAGGCAGCTCAGCAACCAAGTATGTTTCATGGTCAACACAAATGCCCACAAGCAATGCGCATTCAAGCAACCATGGAAACAGAACATCCTATTTCTATAACAAGTTAAGCTGAATGATCTAAAACAATAAAATCAAAAACACATGGCTCCCTAGTCCCACTTCAGAGAGTTAAACTTTCACCTTCTTTTAGATAAGACCCGGCACCCATATGCAAAATCCATACCAGTTAAGGATCCTCCCAATTTGAAACACCACATGATCCCTAATTCTTCTTATACAACTCTCAACAAACAAAATAACAAATCTAACACCATCCATATTCCAAATACTATCATCTCTACAGAGATTCAATCTGCTACCAATCTTCTCAAGGAGTAAGAACCCCTACCAACTTAGAAAATAGCAATTAAAGTCCATAACCTAAACTTCTCCAATCAAATAATCCTAAACCTAACTGAAATCAATGTTATAGTACACTAACAAATCTATTTAACCTACATACGGTAAACACACTCACAGCTTCACGTCCTCATACATCCAATAATTACAAAAATTCAACAGAAACAAAAAACTGCAAAACAGATGATCAAAACTTACATATAGCGTTGCTTTTCCGATAATCCAAGGGCTCTAACTAAACCAATACTCTGATTCTCCGACGCCGAAAAACCGTTACCGATTATAACAGCGCGCTTGACGACGCCGTAAACGCCGCCTTCGAAGATGTCCGGTACGCCTCTCGGCGGACTACCAGGCGGCTCCGGTAGCCGAATTGGCTCATCTGCGTATCTTCAACGCTGCAAATCGATCGTTTACTAAAAGTTCACAAGCTGAATATTGAAGATGTTGAATCTGAAGCGTATAGAAGAACAGGAGGTTTGGTATGTGTAAACTGCAAGACAATCGCGACTCAGTGTCTTTATCGAGTGAGTCGGCGAGTCGTGAGTCGGCGAGTCGTGAGTCGGCGAGTCGTGACTCGGTGTGCGAACGGCGAGTTCAGATTTGTTTGAATTTTACAAAATAAGTCCTATACTTTGGTTGGTGATAACATTTAGTCATGTAGTTTCTCTTTGTAAAGAACAAACCCAAAACTTTTTATATGTAGAGATTATTTTGGATAACTGAACTTTTTGGTGCTGTCTCGTTGTGTTCTTGTGGTTTTGCGTTCTAGATGATTATGGACTTGTAAAAATACTGAAGGATTTATATTGTTGTTTTTTTAGTTTTGATGTATATAAGTTAGGTGGCGTGAAGTACACGTAGAAATGAGTTGGTTTATTTTAATTGTCGGTTAAAACTAAACAGTGATGAATCTAGCTCAAAACTCAGGGGTATCCAAAATTATTTTTTTACAGTACATTAATTCAAGAATGATTTTTCTTTTTGCGGTACATTCATTCAATAATGTTTTTTGCAGTGCATTTAATTTAACTTGATTTTCATCCCCCACACATTATGTCGGGGATCTCGCCAAAACATGCCTTGACGGCTATACTCCCATGTAAAACCCAAAGCGACCCTCGTCGTAAAAACTATTATCACTCGATATTATTAACTTATATTCCGTTCGTTTCATCATGGTACCAGAGCAGTAACAACTATATCATTCAGTGCTAAAAAATACTTCATTTAAATACAACATCGTTTTCAAACAACTTTCTATCAGAATGTTTAAAACACTAAGAGTAAACACATCATTTCATTTTTTATAAAAAAAAGTTAACGAACGAAATTTATTACAGGTAAATAAAACAATTAGAAAATCAAATTGGTTAAAAGTGTAACTATATATATATATATATATATATATATATATATATATATATATATATTATATATATATATATATATATATTATATATATATATATATATATATATATATACTCCTTTATAATGTGTGAAGGAGGGGCAGAGGCGTCATTTCCCCTCCTTGTAAGACGCGCCCGTTAGTCTTCGTCTTCAGCCTGAGCGTCGCCACACCACCGTCCGTTACGCCTGAGTTCCTCTTCAATTCATGTTGGGTGTTCGATTCAGGTACCCACTCGTACCTATACACCACCGCACGATGCTTTAAGGTCCCTGCAATTACTACTGCTCGCTTCACCTCCCGTCTCGGTTGTCTTCTGCTTCCCGCATTCATCTCACAAACCTGCAATTCCACCAGCAACATCAACGACAGAAAAAAGGTATGACTTCTGAACTACTTTCCCTGCATTCACTTCAATTCCGATTACCCCGATCATAATTTGGGCATTTTTAGAACCATTCCAGGGGTATACGGTACGTACATGTTCGTAACCCTGTTCTTATATGTATGTTATATTTTCGTAGGCAAGGAAGCAGAAGAAACCTTCAATCACTACCTACTCTCGGCTCATTTACAGGTACCACTTAACTATTTCTTCTATTTCTGTACATGTTAATTTGATGCTGGATTCATTTCGGATGGACACATTTTCCACACGAACTGTTTCATTACAGTTGCAAGAACAACCTGCTTCCACATGCTTTCCTTTGTCAAATTTGAAAGAAGAAAATGTTTGGGTTACATTTTATACTTGTTAATAAATTGATCGGTTCTTTGATTATACTTGAAACAATGTTATAGATTTCAAACAATGCTATATGATGATGATATTTGGGCAACACTTTAATTGAGTCACTGTATAACATTATACCTTAAATAGGTGTCATTATGATTTTGACGTAAGTGAATAAAAGATAATAACTACAAATGCCTTTGTAATTGTTTCGCAACACTGTACACAACTCACAAGGATCAACAAGGTTATACGAACTTCAGCAACATAGTCTTACATAACAAATTAAAAACTTCCTGTATGAGTGTATATGTGATTATAGCACACCATATATGTAATTCGTTTGTATTGAACATTTGCCAATACATATTACCAAAAATGTGTGATTTGAGGGGATTCTGTTACTTTAGTCTTAATTTTGGAATTGGTCTCCCAATTGTTCAACCAAATGCTTGGTTTAATGGAGCTTAATTATGTATCTTTGATGAATCTACTATTTGATTTGTTTTAGCATGAATGAGTTGAACATTAGCATAAATCTTTGAATTGTTTCATTCTTGCAAACTGGTTGGTATCTCAAGTTGGAGATAGTGAATCCTAGCCTACTGATAAGCAACACATACATATCATTATATCAACTTAATTATGTATTGCACTAACCTCGACTGGAATAATAGTTTCATATAGACGTAAAGCATCACAACCACTAATTATAAAGTTTTAGAATTTGAATTGTTTGTTTATAAAACTAGATTGTTACTGTAGCCTTGCCCAGCACGACATACCACACACTTGAATTTGATTTGTCCACAACTTTGTGCTTCCTTAAACATTACATGTAGGTTTTAGTGATAATTTGGCTAAAAATTTTTCAAACATCACATGTGTGGCTACACAGCACATACTTGAATTTGATTTGGCTGCAACTTTCTGATAGTATAGAATTTGAAAGTACTCTTTGTTAACATATACATTTAATCACATGTACAGACAATCTTCAAATAAACAGTAGCATAACCATCTGCTGTTACATACGTAGGACAGTATCTTAACGGGTTTGCTTAATAATCAGCTGTACCATCTTCTACCAATTGTCGTATACAGAATCCAAAATATCACAAACAAGAGAATCTGATTTACAGATTTTCACTCTTAGTTTTATAAGCAAGGTGAATGACGAGTAGGCTTATGTGTACACACAACAGCTAACCTTAGAAGTAAGACATGTATAGGCAGTTAATTGTATAGTGCTTATATAGGTAAGCTTAGTACATTACAAGTAGCTTTAAGGAACACCCGTGACCAAAATCAAATAAAATTATATAGCCACTTAGCTAAATGAACTGCTATATCCAATATGAACATATTTTTAAAAATGGGTCAAAGTTTAATACAGCCAGACTCAGGCCAGGTCAGATAAACATGTATAGGTAAGTTTACTATAAGCATCTTTACCTGCATTCTTATAGGTGCTTGTTAATGTCTAGTTGTTTTGCTAACAGCTTCAAAATACACCTAGATTTATAAGTTACCTGCTGCACATTAATGCTTAAAAAATTATAATGTTTTTTAAACCTATAAATCGCCTACTAATGGGCCAATTTGCTTCCTTCCCTTTAACCCTTCAACATCTGTTTTTTCCAGTAGTTATACAAAATATCAATTGGATTCAGTTATTGAGGTATTAGGGTTTGTAGCGCTGGTTAAAGCTCATACCGGCGTACTGAAGAGATGAAATGACAAGGACAAGGCAACGAAACATTTCTGCATCTGTTTTGGGGATTGAGAATGTGCTAACATTGTGTTAATTAGGCCAACTATGGTGGTTGTTCATGTTTACCTGACGACGCAGATTTAGTTATTGAGGTATTAGTGATTGTATGGTTGGTTATAGGTCATGGTAACATAGTGAAGATATCAAATGAAAGGGCAAAGCAATGAAACATTTACGCAGCTGTTGTTGAGGAAGGTCTTTAACTTCTGTTACCTAGCCAAGTTAGGTTGTTTGTTCATGTTTTCTTCCTTAGATGATTCTGCAAGTCTTTTGGGTGTTCAGCCTATGTTTCAACCTTTTTATTTTGCTTCCCTGAGTTTTCTTTGTCTGTTTACTTCCACTCAACCTTGTTTATATGTGTGTTTGTCTTTGCATTTGCGTTATACTCGATGAATTGTTGATGTCAAGACCTCTGTCCTGAATTCTTATGCTCCATTTAGGTTGCTCCTTAATCGTTATTTTATTTTCCCCTATCAAGACAGAGTACATATTTCTTTTCTTAAACCAGTTGTTAGCTTCTTACATCACTGTTTATAATGTTGAAATATTATAAGTATATAATGCTAATATGGTGTAAACCTCATATTGAATATACCTTTTGCATTAGTGTACTACTGGTTCTGATATGACAAAGTATTGTTACACATTATCATAGCTGATACACTCATAGGGTTCACAAGTTCACTTATCTCAAATTTAACACACCACGAGCATAACAACCTTCCCTAAAGTTTCCCATATTTCCCCACCCAAACCTACCGTTGTGTGCCTGGAAAACCCTACATACCATATTCATATGACCATCCTTCATATGTCTCCGTTTGTTTAGTGGCCTTTTAAAAATTACTAACATATTATCTTCTACCATCTGCATCATCCTCCACATTATGGCCCAATGAAGTACAAAATAACTAACTCATTCTTTCAATTTTGCATGATCTTTCGTGCCCCCCCCACAAGCATGGCAAACCTACCTGTTGAAGTTGTGGTCTTTGATATACTAACAAGGGTGACTGCAAAGGATGCCGCCAGATCCAAAGTTGTATGCAAACAGTGGTATGCCTTACTTTGCACCCGAGACTTTGAGAGGGCACACTGTTCACGAGCATTGGAAGCCGGTTGCCAAGCACACTTTTTGTTCGTGACCTCCGCTCCATTATCCATCCAATAGACTTTCAGACCCATGAATATGGCCCAGCAACCATCACTCCACTCCCATTTGAGCCGAACGTTAACAATGTGATGATACTGGCACACTTGGATGGGTTGCTTTGTGGGTCCTTCTACCATACTAATGAACTCATACTGTGGAATCCAACAACTACTTTATACAAGCGCTTGGACACCGCCGATGGCCACGGCATGTACGAGGATTTTTTAGACACTGTTGGACTATACAAGACAACTTGCAATGACTATCGCGTGCTACACATGAGATGAAGATCAAATGTTATTCAAGCCCTTGTCTACTCCCGAAACATGGGAACATGGAGGACCATACCCTTTAATCCAAATCCAGCATGCACAACCCGACACTTCTACTGGTCACCTGGCACCCTCTGTGGCGACACGCTATACTTCACAGTTTGCGAGTGTTGGGTGGTAGGCAGGAATGCTGTCATTGCGTTTAATACTACCAGTGTAACACCCCAACCCGGGTAGGGCTGACGTGTCACATAAACAGTAAATCAGAGGTTCATAACGATAGGATTAAAGTGCTAAGGAACACACAAATCCTCACATAGGTCCACATAACTTAAATAAAGTCTTAAAATCAAAGTACTTATTAAATCTTATTAATCCAAATGTTCTCGTCCTAACTTCTTGAGTTAACACTCTTCACTCGTTCCCCTGAGCCCCTTGAGTACCTGCTATAAAAATAAGAGAAAACAACAAAAGAAAAACGGCTGAGCCAAAGAATGCTCAGTAACGAAATAAACAATAGCAATACAATGTCAATCAGGATAACAATGAGATGATCAAGTCGAAAATCAAATGATAATGATCATCTAAAAGGAATACCCATGTGAGCCAATAACAATAACAATTAACAATGTGTACATTAGCTGCAGTTCTAATGCACCAATATGTGAGATAGGAATGTGGGCACACACACCTAACCATCTCACCAATAAACAATAACAATGATATCCTAGGATCGATCCATACGCCTCCTTTAACAATAATCAATATGTGTCACAACTTAGCACATAATAATAATGTAGAGACGCTGTGGTCTAATCGCTCTGCCACAGATAGAGCACGTCACTTGTGCCACAATGACGCCCTATGTCCCCATAGGTGGATGTGCTCGGGTATGGAGGTCAATGATACAATCAATCAAGCCAATATAACACAATAAGTTACACTAGTGCTCATAACCCTTAATCAAGGCCACTAGCTATAATCAATCATTTAGGAAGCATGTGACAATGAGTACAAAGCAAATAAAGGCTATCACATGCAAACAATATCAATTATACAATAAACACTTATAACAATAATCTTATGGATTAATCACCAACAAGTCAAGATAAGAATTCAAAAATACCGATCAAGAACGAGAGGTATTCATGCTACGAGAGGGAAAGGTCGGAATCCGTACCTTATACACGAATGACAATATTCAGAAACAAAGTCTAGGCTCGGTCAACGCCGTGAGAACCTACGATAACGTAACGCAAATTATAGTTTGAAAAATTCCAGTTCTGCCTCTGTCTTTTCGCACTCGTTAAAAATACTAAACGACGTCTAAAATTCTAAAAATCTCCAGTCTACTAGATTAGTGAGTTCTGAACAACTTTCATTTAGAAAAGTTTCTGATTTGGATTACCGAAATATGAGAAAAACGTGGATCTTTACAGCTGCGCAGAACTGCTAACTGTTACGAAAACGACTATTTAGAGGTCTAACGAATGAGTTTTTCGATGTTTTATATACCAACAGATTCGTCTTTCGACGAACTTCGTCATGGACATAAAGTTTAACTAATTTGGATCTGTTATGATAAAGTTATGGCCTCCGTAAGTTGGCTGTAAATTACGGGACTATATCGACTATTTGAAGCTTATTTTTAAACAATATAACTATTTACAACGTTCGTTAACAATATTTATATAAGGTTTTAATAAACTAACTTACAGGAATTAATTAGGTACTTCTATAAAAGAAGTTTTATGGTTAATCACAATTTTACTATTTATTTAAACGAATCCATAAAAATAATTAAACTAAATTCCTTCGTTATATTGTTTTTAAAGGTTTTAAAAAGAAATAAATTTCCAGAAATTAATTAACAATCTTTAGAATACAGAGTTTATAAAAATTATTTTTATAATTTTTAGAAATTTCTGTATTTTTAAAAGCATTAAAAAGGCCTAAAAAAATATTGGGAGAGGGCCGGGTTCGAACCCGTGACCTTCTCCCCATAATCCCACACCAGAACCAGTAAACCAAAGGCACAAGGCCGCACTAGTTATTGGTTTTCTTTTCTTTTAAACACAAACCAAAAACAATTCCCAAATCCCCAAGAACCTAGTTCGAATTAGTCCCAATTGAACCCGATTCGACTTCGATAATGCTTAAATTCCTAGGGCTTTTGTTCCTTGAATGAAATAGAGCATGTATGTATGTTCAATTTCCTGCTAATCAATCCCGAATCCCAAAATCCCTAAATTCTAAAACGTATAAACCCTAGTTTTTGTTTGGATCAAATTGAAGTATCAATCGTTGTTGTTAACAGAAATTATCATATGGCTTTTGATCCCTAGCTAAAATCGAGTGTGTGTGTGTGTTTAATTGTACATATGGTGTTGATTTGATGGGTTACCTGTTGATGAACAAGTCGCGGTCAATGTGGAATCCAAACGATGATCAACACTGATGATACTCGAATTAATTGCACAGGAAGTTCCTAGTGGTGTACACGATCAAGATGCTTCTGTCAATTTGGGTTTAGAATGTATCTAGATGGGATTCGAGTAGTTGCAGGTCCGCGGAGAAGGTGATGATCGAATCAAGGTTTGTGTGTGTTTTTAGATGCAATTGAGAGTGTTTTCAGTTTAGTAATCATGGTATCATTGTATGTATATGATTAATTCAATTATCATTAAGTTTTGAATGCGATTCTACTCTGTAAAGAGCCGACAGTGTTCACGTGGTTTGTTAGATCGCATTATCAGTTGATTCCCGATTATTGTGGGGTTAAGTTCGAATCTTGATCCAGAAACCGGTCGGGGTTAATTAATTTGGTTAAAACGTGTAATTTTGGAGATCGGGGGTCGCCGGAAAACGGCCGGCGAGTGGCCGGAGGTGGCCGACGGGCGGTGATGGGGATTGGTTTGAATAAATTGCAGAATGGTCCCTCAACTTTCCTCTTTTATTATTTCGTGTTTTTAAGTTTATAAAACAGTTTTCAAAATTTACAATTTACCCCCTGGACTTATTAAAACATTTTAATAAATTTTGTAAATTATTATTATTATTTTTATTATTATTATTATTTTATTACGGGTATTATAATTCTACCCCCCTTAAAACAATTTCGTCCTCGAAATTCTGAATAATGTAGCATGAATCCTTCTGAAAATACAATACGGTGAAAATAATACTGCTTTAAACACACACTTACGAATAGAGTAATCACTAACAGTTAGGCTTAGAAAACATACACTTAGTTGTCGAATAAGTATGGATACTGTGAACGGATCATTTCTTCTGTCTCCCATGTCGCCTCGCGTTCAGAATGATTTTTCCATAAAACTTTAACGAACGGTATAGACTTGCGTCTCATAACTCGTTCTTGACGATCAATAATAGCTTCAGGTTCTTCTTCATAAGAAAGATCTTCTTGAATCGCGTGAAGAGGGTAACTAATAACGTGCAACGGATGATAGTTGTATCCCCTCAACAAAGAGACATGAAAACGTTATGAACATGAGAGAGTTGCGGTGGCAATGCTAAACGATACGAGACTTCTCCAACCCTTTCAAGAATCTCAAACGGACCGATAAACGTGGACTTAACTTTCCTTTAATTCCAAATCGACGTATGCCACGACAAGGTGACACTTTGAGAAACACATGATCTCCGACTCTAAATTCCAACGCTCGTCGGTGTTGATCGGCGTAACTCTTTTGTCTAGTTTGGGCTTCTTTCAACTCTCTCTGGCAATGGCAACTTTGTCATTAGTAATTCTAACCAATTCCGGTCCTTCGATTATCTTCTCTCCAACCTCATTCCAACATATCGGTGCTCTACACTTTCGACCATATAGAAGTTCAAACGGGGCCATATTTATACTAGCCTGCCAACTATTATTATACGCGAACTCAACTAAGCATAAATACTCATCCCAATTGCCTGTCCATTCGAGTGCGCATGCTCTAAGCATATCTTCCAAAGTCTGAATAGTGCGTTCAGATTGTCCGTCAGTCTGCGGATGGAAGGCTGTGCTAAGTCTTAACTTGGTTCCCCAAGCATTTTGGAAACCCTTCCAAAAGCGTGACGTAAAACGCGGATCTCTATCACATACAATCGATGATGGCGTGCCATGAAGTCGAATAATATCTTGCAGAAATATCTCTGATAATTTGCTAACTGAGTAACCCTGTTGGATGGGCAAGAAATGAGCCGACTTTGTGAGTCTATCAACTACGACCCAAATGGCGTCGTTCTTCTTGAATGTTTTTGGTAGGCCTGTAACAAAGTCCATGGAAATATCATCCCATTTCCACACAGGAATATCTAATGGTTGCAGTAATCCACTAGCTCTTTGATGCTCAATCTTTACTTGTGACAAGTTAAACAATGACTCACATATTTAGCTACATCTTCTTTCATACCACTCCACCAAAAGTTCTGCCTTAAATCTCTATACATCTTAGTGGCTCCCGGGTGAATAAGAATGGTGAACTGTGTGCCTCTGCTAATAAGGAGTCACGAAGGGTTGAATCATTTGGCACACATAATCTATTTCCACACCAGATAACTCCTTGTTCATCAACTCGAAACTCAGATTGTTTCCCTATCTTCAAATTTTGTAATATCGCCCAAAGTTCTCCATCTTGATTCTGAGCTTCCTTGATCCGTGTAATAAGATCAGATTCTATCCTCATCTTGGCTAGATAACCGTTAGACTCACCAAGCTGTAACCCAACTTCCATTCTATCCAGATCTGAGATAATCTGTGGTTGGATTTGAAGACATGCTACTCCACCTGCACTCTTTCGACTGAGAGCATCTGCCACAACATTCGCCTTGCCCGGATGATACTGGATGTTGGCATCGTAATCCTTGAGTAGTTCTAACCATCTCCTCTGCCTCATATTGAGTTCTTTTGAGTGAAAATATACTTAAGGCTCTTATGATCAGTAAAGATGTCACATGTCTCTCCATACAAATAATGTCTCCAAATCTTTAATGCAAACACTACAGCTGCAAGTTCTAAATCATGTGTTGGGTAGTTTACTTCGTACGGTTTAAGTTGTCGGGAAGCATAAGCAATAACTTTACCATGCTGCATAAGAACACAACCGAGTCCCTTCTTTGATGCATCACTATAAATTGGTATCCGCCAGAACCCGAAGGTAACATAAGAATAGGGGCAGATACTAGTCTTTTCTTCAGTTCCTCAAAACTCTTTTCTCTATCCTCGTTCCAAGTAAACTTTACACCCTTTCTCAATAGTTGAGTTAGAGGTAATGCTACACGAGAGAAACCTTCCACAAAACGTCGGTAATAGCCCGCTAAACCAAGAAAACTACGAACTTCAGTGACGGATGTCGGTCGAGGCCATTTAGTAATAGCTTCCACCTTTGCCGGATCCATAGTGATACCTTTAGCTGATACAACATGGCCTAAAAATGCCACTTGTTCAAGCCAAAAGTCACACTTAGAAAATTTAGCATATAACTTCTTTTGGCGTAAGGTCTCCAAAATCGTGCGAAGGTGGTCTTCATGCTCCTCTCTACTTTTAGAGAATACCAAGATGTCATCGATAAAAACAATTACAAAGCGATCCAAATACTCATGGAACACTCTGTTCATGAGGTCCATAAAGACAGCTGGAGCATTAGTCAAGCCAAAAGGCATAACTAGGAACTCATAGTGACCGTAACGGGTGCGGAATGCTGTCTTAGGAACATCTTGATCTCGGATCCTCAATTGATGGTATCCTGATCTAAGGTCGATCTTAGAGAAGAACTTTGCCCCTTGTAGTTGATCGAAGAGATCGTCAATACGCGGTAACGGATAGCGGTTCCGGATAGTAATCTTATTAAGCTCTCGGTAGTCGATGCATAGACGCATACTACCATCTTCTTCTTCACAAATAATACCGGTGCTCCCCATGGTGAAACACTTGGTCTAATGAATCCGAGTTGTAATAACTCCTGCAGTTGTTCTTTCAATTCCTTCAACTCTACTGGGGCCATCCGATAAGGTGCCTTAGAAATAGGTTCCGCCCCGGGGATTAAATCAATAGTAAACTCGACTTCACGCTCAGGTGGTAACCCTGGAAGTTCTTCAGGAAAGACATCAGGGAATTCCTGAACAATAGGAAAGTCTTCAATACGAGGAGTATCCGCTGATGTATCTTTTATAGAAGCTAAAAATCCCTCACATCCACGAGATATAAGCTTTTGGGCTTTCAGAGCAGAGATAATTTTGAGAGGTTCCGAGGTAGGTTCCCTTGGTAAACTAAGTCAGGATTCATAGGATCACCAAATAGCACACGACGAGTTTGACATTCTATGGTAACCTGGTGTCGCGTAACCAATCCATGCCAAGAATAATATCAAAATCACCCATGTGCATAGGAAATAGGTCAGCCTCTCTAATGATTGATTCGATCTGAATAGGACAGTTTTGATACACTTGGGAAATAACAATCGATTCTCCAACAGGAGTAGAAATCACTAATGCAGGCTCTAGAGCGGTAGGCATGATCGTAAGGCGGTTGTGAATAGATGAGATACTATCGAGTGGGTGGAGCCAGTATCAAACAATACAGAAATATCATAGTCACCATAACGAAGTATACCACAAATCGTACCTATATATTGATAACTAATGAGATACTAACGATGGTACAACTAGAATCAATGGAAGTAGATTATGATTATTAAAATGAATTTGTACAGGAAAGATGTACCTGGAGCATTAGCAGCTTCTCCTGCAGTTAGTGCGAATACTCGGCCTCCAGTAGTGGGTGGCGCATTTGCTCCCTTAGCATCATTCTCTGGTCGGTTCCTCGCCTTTGGGCATTGACTAACCCTATGCCCCATATCTCCACAACCAAGACAAGCTCCTGTAAGTCGACGACAAGTTCGGGATGATGCTTTCCACAATGAGTACACATCGGATGTCTGGAAGGATTGCCTTTTTGATTCACCGGTTGAGCTGCAATTGGTTGTTGATAGGGTCATTTGACCTTGACTTCGAGTCTTACCATGCCATGGCTTAGTGTTCTTCCCCGATCCTTGATTTTTCTGACGATCATTTCCATTTCGGTCAGATCCTTGAGATGACTCACCGCCAGCCTGAATACGAGTCCCATCTCTACTGCGCTTCTTATTATCCTCAAATTTCAACAAAAATTCTTTTCTCTCCAGGTCCACCCTTTTTGCAGCCCTAACTGCTTCCTCAACATTGTTGAAAGTGGAGTGAATAATAGCCTTACGAATCCGATCACATACTGCCATTGATACTTTTCAGCCCGTTCCTCAGGTGGTCCAGCAGAAGAACCTAGAAATCCCAACAGTCGATAAAACCGGTCTGTGAAATCAGTGAGTGATTCATCGTTTCGTTGACGGATGTTATCATACTCCCGCCTGTATGCTGCTTTATCCACATTCGTAAAATACTTGTCGAAGAAGATGGAACGAAAATCATTCCAAGATAGAGTCTCCATGAACTGTTCGCCTCCTCTTTCAGCTACCACATTCTCCCACCATACTTGAGCATCTTCCTCCAGCTTATAAGCAGCTAAACTCGCCCTGTACTGCTGATCAACTCTAAGCACGGTAAAAATTTTCTCAATGTGAGCGATCCAGTCTTTGGCCATTGCAGGTGTAGCCGCCTTAGTGAATGATCGTGGTTTTTGCTTTTGAAATCGCGCTAGCCAAACGTCTGCACCAGTTGGGTTTGGATTCGGGTTTGGATTCGGATCCGGATTTGGGTTTGGATTTGGATTCGGATTCGGATTTGGGTTTGGATTTGGATTCGGATTCGGATTTCGTACCGCATCAATCAAAGTTGGTAGTATAGCAGTAAGTGCTTGGGTCATAGCACCAACAAGGTTTGGATCAGGTCCATTCGACCTGCTAGAATTTCGTGAATTACGGCTGGGAGGCATCTAAAATGAAAACATTTCACCTTAATCAGAACAACGTGAATTAGAAAGTAGCCCTATAATATATAGAGAACCTAACCCAATGTCTACCCAATCCTCACATGTCTTAATTATTTAGTTTAAGTTTTCTACAGGAAGGAGCCTAAGCTCTGATACCATAACTGTAACACCCCAACCCGGGTAGGGCTGACGTGTCACATAAACAGTAAATCAGAGGTTCATAACGATGGATTAAAGTGCTAAGGACACACAAATCCTCACATAGGTCCACATAACTTAAATAAAGTCTTAAAATCAAAGTACTTATTAAATCTTATTAATCCAAATGTTCTCGTCCTAACTTCTTGAGTTAACACTCTTCACTCGTTCCCCTGAGCCCCTTGAGTACCTGCTATAAAAATAAGAGAAAACAACAAAAGAAAATACGGCTGAGCCAAAGAATGCTCAGTAACGGAAAAACAATAGCAATACAATGTCAATCAGATAACAATGAGATGATCAAGTCGAAAATCAAATGATAATGATCATCTAAAAGGAATACCCATGTGAGCCAATAACAATAATTAACAATGTGTACATTAGCTGCAGTTCTAATGCACCAATATGTGAGATAGGAATGTGGGCACACACACCTAACCATCTCACCAATAAACAATAACAATGATATCCTAGGATCGATCCATACGCCTCCTTTAACAATAATCAATATGTGTCACAACTTAGCACATAATAATAATGTAGAGACGCTGTGGTCTAATCGCTCTGCCACAGATAGAGCACGTACTTGTGCCACAATGACGCCCTATGTCCCCATAGGTGGATGTGCTCGGGTATGGAGGTCAATGATACAATCAATCAAGCCAATATAACACAATAAGTTACACTAGTGCTCATAACCCTTAATCAAGGCACTAGCTATAATCAATCATTTAGGAAGCATGTGACAATGAGTACAAAGCAAATAAAGGCTATCACATGCAAACAATATCAATTATACAATAAACACTTATAACATAATCTATGGATTTAATCACCAACAAGTCAAGTAAGAATTCAAAATACCGATCAAGAACGAGAGGTATTCATGCTACGAGAGGGAAAGGTCGGAATCCGTACCTTATACACGAATGACAATATTCAGAAACAAAGTCTAGGCTCGGTCAACGCCGTGAGAACCTACGATAACGTAACGCAAATTATAGTTTGAAAATTCAGTTCTGCCTCTGTCTTTTCGCACTCGTTAAAAATACTAAACGACGTCTAAAAATTCTGAAAATCTCCAGTCTACTAGATTAGTGAGTTCTGAACAACTTTCATTTAGAAAAGTTTCTGATTTGGATTACCGAAATATGAGAAAAACGTGGATCTTTACAGCTGCGCAGAACTGCTAGCTGTTACGAAAACGACTATTTAGAGTCTAAACGAATGAGTTTTTCGATGTTTTATATACAACAGATTCGTCTTTCGACGAACTTCGTCATGGACATAAAGTTTAACTGATTTGGATCTGTTATGATAAGTTATGGCCTCCGTAAGTTGGCTGTAAATTACGGGACTATATCGACTATTTGAAGCTTATTTTTAAACAATATAACTATTTACAACGTTCGTTAACAATATTATATAAGGTTTTAATAAACTAACTTACAGGAATTATTAGGTACTTCTATAAAAGAAGTTTTGGTTAATCACAATTTTACTATTTATTTAAACGAATCCATAAAAATAATTAAACTAAATTCCTTCGTTATATTGTTTTATAAAGGTTTAAAAAGAAATAAATTTCCGAATTATTTAACAATCTTTAGAATAACAGAGTTTATAAAAATTATTTTTATAATTTTTAGGAATTTTCTGTATTTTAAAAGCATTAAAAAGGCTAAAAAAATATTGGGAGAGGGCCGGGTTCGAACCCGTGACCTTCTCCCCATAATCCCACACCAGAACCAGTAAACCAAAGGCACAAGGCCGCACTAGTTATTGGTTTTCTTTCTTTTAAACACAAACCAAAACAATTCCCAAATCCCAAGAACCCTAGTTCGATTAGTCCCAATTGAACCCCGATTCGACTTCGATAATGCTAAATTCCTAGGCTTTTGTTCCTTGAATGAAATAGAGCATGTATGTATGTTCAATTTCCTGCTAATCAATCCCGAATCCCAAAATCCCTAAATTCTAAAACGTATAAACCCTAGTTTTTTTTGGATCAAATTGAAGTATCAATCGTTGTTGTTAACAGAAATTATCATATGGCTTTTGATCCCTAGCTAAAATCGAGTGTGTGTGTGTGTTAATTGTACATATGGTGTGATTGATGGGTTACTGTTGATGAAAGTCGCGGTCAATGTGGAATCCAAACGATGATCAAACACTGATGATACTCGAATTAATTGCACAGGAAGTTCCTAGTGGTGTACACGATCAAGATGCTTCTGTCAATTGGGGTTTAGAATGTATCTAGATGGGATTTCGAGTAGTTGCAGGTCCGCGGAGAAGGTGATGATCGAATCAAGGTTTGTGTGTGTTTTTAGATGCAATTGAGAGTGTTTTCAGTTTAGTAATCATGGTATCATTGTATGTATATGATTAATTCAATTATCATTAAGTTTGAATGCGATTCTACTCTGTAAAGAGCCGACAGTGTTCACGTGGTTTGTTAGATCGCATTATCAGTTGATTCCCGAATTATTGTGGGGTAAGTTCGAATCTTGATCCAGAACCGGTCGGGGTGTAATTAATTGGTTAAAACCGGTAATTTGGAGATCGGGGTCGCGGAAAACGGCGGCGAGTGGCCGGAGGTGGCCGACGGGCGGTGATGGGGATTGGTTTGAATAAATTGCAGAATGGTCCCTCAACTTTCCTCTTTTATTATTTCGTGTTTTTAAGTTTATAAAACAGTTTTCAAAATTTACAATTTACCCCCCGGACTTATTAAAACATTTTTAATAAATTTTGTAAATATTATTATATTTATATTATTATTATTTTATTAGGGTATTATAACAGTGAGCAAATAAAAGAGATTAACTTCCCCAACGTCCCGTCAGCAGGCATTTTCCAAGGCATTCTACTAGATGTGCAAAACACACTACATATGGTACTAACTACTGGCTTCGAAGATATGTCGCTAAACATATGGGTGTTGAGAGACGAACAATGGACAAGCCTCTTTCCAACACCTCCAATCGCACCAATTCCGTTGTCATCATGGCTAACAATTACAGCTACATGACAAACGGGAATTGGTTAGTCATGACCAGCTCCAGGAAATTATATGAAATCCAGATGGACAACAATCACTTACAAGGTTTACACTTGTAATGTCGTCTACCGGGAAGTCCTACAGTGATAACACAAAACCTCACCACACACACAGGTAGAATAGTACAAACAACACAACAACCACACACGTTACAAAACACCCTAAAATAATGAAAAATTTACCACCGTTACTTCATAACAATATCATTAACTGCCACCACACAAACGTCCACTCCTACACCACACACATGCCAAACACATTACTGACATTCCCAACTACATTCAACAGATTAACAGAAGGAACATGGACGCTACAGACAACATGAATACCAAAACACCCGGTACGTGACTCATTTGACTCTCCCTACTAAAATGCTACATACATCAGTCTCACATATAACAAAATACTGCACCTTCTCAGGCAACCAAGGCAAAAGAGGCCACGTCCTGATTCGCCTACTAAACAGTTCAAGGATAAAAAAAAACAACTGATGAAAGGAAAAAAGGTCCCCAAACAGCACCAACTGGTACGCACAAATCAACTCTTACCTTACAATTTATAACATATAAACATACATGCATGCATATTTACAGTTAATTCAACACATATGAATCTGTACATACGTCCACTTCCTAAAAAAAACTTGTGTACTTTCAGCAAAAAACTCCTACCAAAATAACAACACCAACAAAGGAGGAGAAGAACACGACCGTGTCTCCACATCCAACACCACACCAAATGCTGACCAGAAAGAGGGTAACACAACTGATTGGGACGACGAATGGTGGGAGACCCACATGGAGGAGATAATTGAAATGTGCAAGGCCTAAGACAACCATGAACACCATACCGCAACAACAGCTGCAGTCTTTCGTATTACATATCATGTTTGAAGATACTTTATATGAACCATTTCAATAAACAACATACCCTTTGGCTTGTTGAATATGATTCATACAACAATGGGCTTTGGCCTTGTTGAATATGATCCTACCACTATTAATACGATGCTTGCTCATTCCTTCCTATTCTATGTAAACACACGGCTTCTTTAACTGAATATCACGCCGGCGCCGCAACGCGCGCGGGCCCCCACTAGTATATATATATATATATATTATATATATTACTAGTTTTAGTAACCCATGTACTACACGAATCGGATCAATTAAAATTGAAATTAGAAATATACATTCTTAGTCATTTTGGCTTATAAAAACAATTGAATTAAATAAAAAAAATTACAACTTAAATTTGACCCGTGCCATTACAATTTATTTGACTAACTACGCGTGTTGGATGGGGAGAGGGAAACAAATATGGTATATTTTCAAAAAAAAATAACAGGTAAATCATAACAGAAAAGATGCAAGTAATAACTGTAATGTACAATTTGAAGGAAACAATTAGGGGGGGAAATGAAATTGATGATGCTCTAAAATCTTGTCACGTGTCTATCTTAGTTACTATTTTATTAGATTAAAAAAATATGGGTTGAAAATAAATATATAAAACAAAAAAATGGAAATAAGATATGACTAAAATGGTAAAGTGTTACCCCAAAAAAAATTTAGGCCAAAAGCAAATTTTTTTAAACTTTCATGTAGCAATCCATGTTATATATATAATTGATGGGGAATTTGCTTTTAATCTTATAGCAATTTGGCTTTTAATCTTATAACAATTTGGCTTTTCTATATTTAGAAGGATTTTAATTTTTGCTCAGGGTTATCCCGATACATATAAAGATTTAAAAATAAAAGGTTACACTTCGAAATGAGAGTTCAGGGGTAGCCCGGGCTACCCCTGCCACTAAGTAGATCTGCCCTTGAAACTGAATCTATAAACGATATTTTAGTTTTTAGATTTCTATAATTCAATGGATTTGGAAAAAAACACTACGATAACATAATCAAGAAATTGGGACAACCCAAGCCAAGGATGATGTGAAACCTTTGGCATCAGCTAAGGGAACTTCTTATGAAAGGTATGTCCATTAACCTGTGGTGGTGGGGTATAAGTCATGGGTGATCATTGGTCCTATGCTTCGGGTGAACCTATTCCAGGTTGTGTCGGGTTGTGTGTACAATGCCAGGGTACATATTCACCGTGGCATGTTGATTCATGATAGAAGCAATTCTAACTTCATGCTCTCAAGTTGCACTGAATAATCCAAACTAAGACAATCTTTTTGGATTTGCTCCATCTTATACCCATGCTTCCAATTGTAATTGCCAAATTAAATCCATCTTAGGTTTTTAGTATGAGCCAATTCAAGGTTACTTAAGTTACTAACCAAGTTTTGAGTCGAATAAAAAGCTAACTTGTAAATTATAAAAGAAAATTTGATGAGAAAGAAAATAATATATTATTTATAAAAAAAATATAATATTATAATATGATAAACAAGTCACGGCAATAAGATTGAGTCTCATGACAAAGCCTAAAAACTTATGGTGTTTGGTCCTATGTCAAATGGTGTTCATTAGTTTATTTTCGGTTTCCTCAGCCGCAAACCTACATCATGGTGACTGTCAAGTGTCAACTCACCCATAATAACTCATTTGCCAACGATTACATCCCAGCCGATGCATTAATACAGATAAAAAAATCTGATACAATATGTAACATTACGACACAAAAGTTTAAGCGTTAACACTGCTAAATATTTATATAATTTACAACAGTAAAAAAAATGCAAAAACAACGATGATAACTCGGTGTCAAGAACCAACTCAAATGATTTCAGGAGACCGAAATGTAAAACTCATATACACAATCTCAACAAACCCACATAACATATGATAAACCAATACCACGAGCAAAACAAATTACGATCTGCAGGAGGGTAGAGTGATGCCTCCACAACAAGCTGCGACTATTATGTACAGTAATAGAAATATCAAGCATGTCAACAAGGCCCTGTCATGAAAAAAGAACAAAAAATAAGAGAAAATCACAGAAATAATTATTTTCTATACTTATGTAGCCCAATCAGAAGCAAATCACTCATTTAGCCATGAGATACATGACTAAGAGGCATGTGTCTAGTTTTACTCGTGTAGCAAAGTTTCCCATCAATAACGACTTAAACTAACGTGATAAGCAACATCATATGATAGATTTATGTATGTATTATTATCTGCGAATAGGTTCACGTATGTATTGTTGTTTACGTTTATCATGGAATCATTTATGGTTTAGGTGAGTAAAAGTAGATACACGACCAAAGATTTTGTGCATCTCCCATCTATAGGAATGAAATTACCCTTTAACATAGAGGCGTCAGCTTTCCTGATCTTCTCAAAAAAAATTGCAGGGTAATAAAATATAAGTTGGTGTAACATAAACATGTCAAAAATACCATAATGGATATTAAAATGAATCATAGAAGTTGTATTGTGTTTGGTTCCGAACTATTAACCTTGTTAAAATCAAATAGTCAGCATATGAGCATTTTTGTAAACGTTCTAAGCATTTGAAGTTTGAGCAAATTTATACTTTCTAACAACTGTTTATAAACTAATTATTATTATTTTTTTGTATAACATAAACAACTTCCAAATATGATACTCTGACCTCTCTCTTTAATTAACATTATTTTAAAATAATGGACAGGCTACCTGCCTTCCCCACCAGAAAATTTCCTAAAGAAACCCCTTAGAACAAAATCAAAATGTTTTCATGATTTACAAAATAGTTAACGACCATAGAAACTAATGCCCATCCAGTGTTTGACTATAAATGAGGTTTATAATTTCTGACCAAATAAGAAACCCACCTCTAAATTTCCTTTTAATTCCTTATACACATGTGCATGTGCACGATCAAAAAGAAACAAAAACCAAAGGTATTATTAATGGTTTCTTACTTGATTCATTAAGAAGATACACATGCAATTTATGACTAGCATGTACAAACAAGATGCTTTTAAAATACGGTAAGATGCAATTTATGTCTTGATATACTCGTTACATTTTAAAGATTAGAGCATATGTACTAACGCACCCATTTTACAAGACTTCATATCTAATTCAGATGGCATGAATCATGAATGATTTCAAATAATACTTAAAAGCACATAGATAGAATAGGAGACACTTCAGTTAATGACAATAAATGGAATAATGGATATCCAAGAAAATCCATTTTTGTTCAAGTGGAAAATCAAAATGATCATACTAGCCATTGGCGTAAATAAATCCATAATGAAAGAAAAATGATTTCAAGTCACTAAAACATGATGAAACCACAATTGTCCACTACCCTATGCTCATAAATAGTGATTCATATAACCATATAGGCAGACAAATAGTGATTACTTACAGTAGCTTGGCATTTTTCATCCAAAGAGCTCTGCGAAGTCGCTTAGATTGTTTCTTAAAATGAAAGGCACTGTCTTGCATTGTTGAAGTTTTATCAACAAGAAGCTCAATCCGATCACCTCTCTCTAATATCTTCTCAATGTTATCCACCATGATGGTGCGCACCTGCATGCAGGAATGTGAAATTATTAAGATTAACAGGTGTTAAGATATCATAAACAAGAAAGGATGAAAATGAAATAGCTTAGAGGCGCAAACTGGGCAGTTGGGTTACTGTCTTACTGATCAAATAAGGCTGGGTTGAAACAGTAATGATTTGGTGCACAGATCGAAATGCAAAGACCAGAAACGTCTTTTGGTCGAAATACTTAATTAAAGAAATCAGGGTGTTTTATATGATTACAAAAGCTATTATTTTGAATAACAATATGAACAAAGTAATTTAAGAAGCATTATGCATTAGAAATACAATTTCAGAAACTTTGGAGTTTGGACCAATTTGACTTCCTGTTGAGCCATTTTTGTATGAGAGATGCGAACCATAGCCGTTCAGGCCATAATCAACAGACAACTTACGGTTACTTTTGTGAGGATTTTTTTTTCAAACAACTTAATGTAAAGTGCATATCTACAAAATACTTGTAAATTGGTCATCAACCATAACCGTAGAAGCTCCCCTTTTTTCCCAAGAAAAACCGGAAACTGGTTGTTGTCAATAGGCCTAAGGGCTATCAGGCTATGGTTGGTATTGCCCTTTTGTATTCATCTCTTTGGCCCATTAGAGATAAATCATAAAATACAATCAGAATCGACCCGTCCACAAACTAATGGATCAAAATTGCCACCTCTAAACAGCCTCATAGTCTACCGCATACCAATATTAAAACATCTCTACAATATAGAGGGTGGAAGAAAAAGCATGTTTCAACAAAATAAAGTTCAGAGGTTCATGAAAAGGGTACATTCAGAATCTAGATTTCAGAAAAATAATGCCTTCTAAAGTGTAAAAACCAATTGCCATATACGACCATAAGCTTAACAGATATGCATATTTGAAACAAAATTTGATTACTAGAATGCAATTTCTATTAATCGATGGAACTGATAGTTAGACTTGCGAAAAGAAGAAAAGAAAAGATTCAGACATGAATTAGACCATCAAAAGCTTACCTTTAGTATACAAAGACTTGAAAAGGTATGTGATGTTTCTACATTCTACCTAGTGCTCCAAGTGGAAACTATTTAAGTTTAATGCAAGTACAAAACAAAATGAAAATTTGATAAGGGCATAACAAAAATTGACCATGAAGGCAAAAAAATATACCCAACTTGTATCAACTAATTTGCATCATCAAAAACTTTTATCAAAGTTTAATTCGCTAAATAGGATACTTGCCTCACCAACTTCACTCCTAACGCGGTTGAGTGTATCTGCACTGGGATTACTTGAGAAAAACTCCATCTGCTGATGCAAAACCCTTGAAAACTCATCATTCATAGCATAAGCAGGTGCATATGGAGCCACCTTGCCATAGTTTTTTATAAACCTCATTTGAATATCCTCCAAGTAAGAAAATGGGATTCTTCCTGGAAAAAAGCTTCACATATTAGTCGCAGGATAAAAAGATTGTTAGATCAGGTTTATGATGTGTTGAACTATTTGAGTAATGAACAGACTTGTTGGCTTGACTATGACTGAAATAGTGATATGCAATTGTTGTTGGGTTTGTGAAGGCTTTGGGCTTGGGCCCATGTTTAGTTTTCTTGTTAATTAAATAGTTAACCCTAATTAGTCTCTATATATACCCATGTCATTATTGTAATCTTTTGTACTGAGCAAATAAAGAAAACCCTAGTTGCAGCCCGTGGACGTAGGTCACACCGACCGAACCACGTTAAATCCTTATGTCGTTTATTGTTCTGTTTCTGCGTGATAATCGTTTGTGCGTGTTCGTGTGTTGGTTCCGCTGCGCCGCTTGATTCCTAACAATCGTCAACAACAAGATATCGTCTCCTTAATGCACCAACAAGCAGGGGCGTAAAGCAAATATAAAATTTGACCTTTAAAGTTGTAACACTAAGAGTCTAAGAGAATGTAATTTTGTTACTTTATTAAGGTACCTTTCATGTAAATTCTTTATTGACATTCATAAATCATTTACTGTTGTGTATCTTATCTAAATGACAAAATATTTAATACGTTTAACCTCTTGTGACATTATTAATCTTGAACAAAGTTTTACTGTTTTAGCAAGTTGTTTGAATTATGGTACTCCAGTACTTGTATATATTTTAATATGGGTTTATCTATTTAGTAATTCAACCTTGTATACATAAGGGCCTTAAATCTAAAAGGGCCTCAAGCAAAGGGCTTTGCTTGCTTATGTTTGAGCCACACTTGCCAACACGTATGTGTTGTAACCCCATCATCTTCGCTCGCATAATTAAAATATGAGCTTAATTTTCCATGTCTAGTTCTCATCTAGTAATCCACTTGGATCTAGCCTTCACTTGTTTAAATTCGATCACGAAATGTCCATAGAACAACATTTAATTGTGTAGTGGTTATCCAAATATCACCTGATTGCTATAACCTACTATGCGATAACACCAAAGATTTCATACCAAGCTATTTTGAGTGATATCACAAACTACTGAACTGAAAGCCCTTACGCAAACTGTCTGCTGTCTAGTGTCTAGGTTAGCTTTCCAGTACCCAAACAATAATTCAATTATTCAAACACATGAATTGTGAATCGAGTATCAAAACCAACCTATGAAATAGCCTCTCAAGTCTCAATCCATCATCAGCAAGTACCAAACTAAACCAAAACTAAAAATTCATCAACTAACACACATGATCCCTCCAATTCTCCAAACACACAAACCAACAGACAAAACAAGCCAACAAAAAACACATAAATCGCAGCGACCTTAATGGCCAAATTGTTAGCACCTACAGATTCACCCTAACAGATCACACATATTCCTCCAACCACTTTCCATCAATCAAATCATCCCCCCACCCTCCTACAATTCCCTCAGCCTAAACTCCAATCATCTAACACAACACAAACCCAACTCACATAACATATCACTGTGCGTGTGTGCTAAAGGAGAAAGGAGAAAGGAGAGATACGAACTTCCAAAAGTATCGTTTGCCATACAGAGGAAGGTGAGGGAGTCAGATCTGAGGATGTGGAAGATGTAGCGATCCTGAGAGAAGCATAATCGGGATTCGACCTCCGACGGCAACTTCTCGAGGATCCGGCGAGCAACGGCTCCGGTGTTGCCGGAGACGGCGCTGAACTCCGCCAGCACCGTCGTGCCTCTCGCCACCAGTGCGTACAGAATCGCCATGATCCAACTTTGCCGATAACGTTTGCCGTCGAACAACTACTGAACCCTCTGTTGCCTTCGTTGACTCTCTACTCCCGATAAAACATATTCTTTTGTTTTTTAACCCGTAAACTTTCAAAAGTTTTAACATTTGTCACAAAAGTTTATAATTTATGTCCAGTTTTTGAAACTACAAATATGTTGTACTTATAATTGTTAGATATACGATACAAATGATGTAAGTGGTAGAGTGGTTAAAGGATTGGTCGGGTGTACTAAGTGACTCAGGTTTAAATCACATCCTCCCTATTTATCTTCTGCGGCATCCAGGTGAGGGTTTGGCTCGGGGTTTCATCCCATGTTCGATCCTAATGTGGTGTGAGGATTTTCGGATTCAATCTGGTTCCCGCGCATCTGGGGGTATGACTTGGGACTAACAGCTAGGTCCGGGGTAACCAGTCCCTGTAGATCGTTAGGTTCAGAATCCTAGCTGTTATATATATATATATATATGTATATATATATGTATATATGTATATATATATGTATATATATATGTATATATATATATGTATATATATATGTATATATATATATGTATATATATATATGTATATATATATGTATGTATATATGTATATATATGTATATATATATGTATGTATATATATATGTATGTATATATATATGTATGTATATATATATATATGTATGTATATATATATGTATGTATATATATATATGTATATATATATATGTACTAGTGGATGCCCGCGCGCGTTGCGGCGCAAACATTACGTTAAATGAAAAAAGACGTTGTAACAATAATTGGGCGTCAAACACCTTTAAATGATCTTCGTGTACATAAACTTACTTAAATGCACACACATGTTACGGCAGGGTACTTGTACAATTGCAATCTATTTGCATAAGATTTGTCAAGAATACAGTTGTAATATTATAGGAGGCTCATGAAAGAAACATTTGAATGATTAGTCTTAAACAAAAAACCTTCCTTACAACTTATCCGATGTGATGTAGCAGCTTCGCAAGTACTTTAATCTCCCTGAACTTTAAAATTGTGTGACCAGTGTTTTGTTATCCTTCGTTAACTCCTCATTTAGATTTTCCCAATAGCTCTCGATATGTGTTATCATTTCTCCTAAAATACCTTTTCATACTTATGTCTAGTTGTGTCATTTTGTTCTTAGCTTCCACTTGCTCATGCCATGTTGTCATGTGGCTGTCCTTTGATGCCATGTGTTGCTTCATAGTAGTATTTGTTTACTTTTTCTTTCAATTGATCTAATACCACATTCAATTTTCTCTTAAGGTTTTATGGGGCTGCAACATTCATCAAAACTCTCATATAATAAGCATGAGGCATATAAACACTCCATTTATAATCATAACATTAAATGATATTTCAATTGTAACTTGACAGCTTGCATTAGATCATATTACAAATTTGGTACATCAGCTTCATAAAAAATTATATCTTTTGAATTTAATCATAAAAATAAAAAGGAAGTAAACAGATGGCTTTGTCAGATTTCAAATGAAACACCTATTACTTTTATTGTCTGAATTGTTAATGAGTAATTTAGTTATCTGCAATAAATTAAAGTTTAAAATTTATTTAAAAAGAAGTTTGAGGTTTGTCCAAATGGAACTTATGCGAAGGCGATATAAAGAAAACCGTCATAGATTACTGCAAGCCATAGAAAATACAAATACATATTGTTTAGAAAAGGGAATTGACTATAACAACAGAATATGTTCACAAAACGGGTGACAATGATGATGTTGCTGCTAATGTTAATGCTAATTAACAAAGAGAGTGGTGAACTGGAGGTCATGCATGACCTGGTTCAAGTCAAGTTGCTAGACATGATTCCACTTTGGAACCCGAGAGTAAGGACACAACAAAATTTGATCTTAGTGAGCTTAAAAAGATTAAATCTTTGTAAAAAAATCATAAATCCAAACCCCAAATTAGAAATTTCTCATTAAAAGAGAATTAAAGTACTAAAAAGGTAATCGAAATGTGCTAGTAAGTTCTTTATGAATATGACTTGAAATGAGCATAAAGATCAACTTCATCTTTACAAAAAGAACCTAAGTTATTATGAGTGGAAAAAAATATGTAAGTTTAGTTATTAACACTACTCTACCCAATCTCATTACCAGAATCTTTAAAAATAAACGCAAAATACATGTTGTGTACATGGCAATTTTATGTCCAATAATTCTAACTATGTTTCTTAGTACATTAACCGATGATGCATCTGCATTGACATTTGACATGCTATTATCTTTAGAATAGATCTATAGTGACCATTTAAATTAAAGATGATAACGGTGAACATAAACAAATAATGTAAACAAAATTAGACAATGTGAGGACGAAATTAAATCCTTACCAACAACTCAAATCAGCAAACACAACCTCTTTGCAGCGAATTTGAGTATCCGCTGCTTTGATCTTCGTCACTATTTTCATCTTTATGTTGTCTGCTTTCTTGGTCATAGATACTTGAATAACAAAAATCTTCCATTAGATCAACACAATAATATTTTCGTGATCATGTTTGGCACACTGTTTATATAAAATGAAACATAGGTATATTAAAAAAGGTGTTTCGAGTGAATCAAACCAGGCATGAATCGACCCGTACTACTAACCCTGTTTTGACCTATTACCCATATTGGTCCAATTTAAACTTGTTCGCAACCCATTTTGACTCAGACCATATAAACCCATGACCCAAATAGGGTCCATCTGGCCATCTGTACCAAAAGTCAGAATTTGAGATTACCTAGAACTTCTTGAGCAGTGACAAGGGAATTTTGGGTCTGGATTTAGCATCTTTTTAACAAGATCCTTGGCACTATCAGATACTTTGGGCCAAGGATATCTTTTAAAATCTACAACGGATCGAATGATTGCCTGTGCAACTCCTTGCTCAGTTTCTGCAGTAAAAACATAACATATTATGATACATATAAATATCCATCTACCTAAACGTTGATGAAGGTGCTTGAACATATAATAGTTATAAATCAAAAATGAACAAATATAAGAATCAAGTGGACCAAAAACAATGTTATTCGTATTCTATAGCTGTTAAAGATTGTTTGTTGTTAATAAAGGGAATCTTGAATTTTGGGATGATTTAGTACTTTTTCATCTCAATAATTAATCCACAGGTGACACTTATAACACATTTACCTAGACAAAAGCTTATTTAAGTTTATATTATATCGTTAATGGGTGAAGCGGAAAATATAAAAAAACTTGGTTAAAAATCAAAATCTGTTGAAAGTGAGGCAGTGAGCACAAGTGTATTGAAATAAATAAAAAAATGCTTAGTATTTTAATAACAAAATATTTGTGTTCATGTTTACTATATTAACAATTCATAAAAGAAAGGGATAAAATATGGATCAATCCAACACGAACCTTAGATATGCATAGATAGCCACTCTTTTCCACCATTTACCCAACCTGTTTACCTAGAAAAGGGTTGATTTGGGTTATATTTATCCCTAAGGGCCAAATGAGAAAGCTATAAAAGCAGGGTTATAAATTGGAATGCGTCAAACAAGACCTGAAGAATGTCTTTATTAAAAATGAGTTTATGTAATCAAATTTATGGTATTAATTATTAATAAGAAAGGGACGAAAAATGGGAGACCCCAACCCAACCGACCCCGTTTTGATCCTATTGACAAGCCCTTGTTCTGAACTGAACCCATTTAACAGGTTACCCTACCCGCATGATCCATCCATTTTGCACCTGTAATTTAACGTAAAGAATACGCTAACTCGAAGCGCCTCGCTATGAGAATCTAGCTTCGCTAACGTTCGGCTAAGTCTTGAACCTTCGCGCTGACCGTTCGCTTTCTCGGTAGCAAAAGCCAATGGCTAAACTGATGACTGATTATATAGGCGTTAGGGTAGAAAAAACTGAGAAGATGCTCTGCATGTTGTATCTTCTGCATTACGTGTTGGACCTCGAGGTAAATGAAAAATAATAATGATACATGCTCTGCCTTTTCCCCTGTATGTATATCATGCAGTCTCTAGAGGTCTGTAAATCAAACAAACAAAAGTTGATTAATAGAATGATAATTGTAATACTGTTATGACTATTGCAAGAACAAATCTATCAAATTCTTGATATCTAACCTACAGAGAAGCTCTGGCAATTTCAAGGGCTTCCTCAACTGAAGCTGCACTTTGATGTTTGACTTTGTTAATAGATGGCTGACCCCTAGCTAGTTTAGGTAGCAGTTGGAATTCCTATAAGTACATACACAAAGCAGAATAGAATATCACTGATATATATCGGACCAAACCAAAAGCAGAATGACAATGGTAGCCACAATTCAAATTTCTTTTTAGGACCACGGGAGCCATGTAGTATGGACTGCCTACAATTTCATTAAATCTTTCACCTGTAGAAATGTTAAAGGAATGAAATTTCCACTTGATGTAAATGTCTTATGAATAAAACAATCGATCATGTGAATATGCCATTAGTTACAATCATGTTTACATGGAGAAAACAGATGACCTAAAATAAATGGCCTTCAAGGCTGATGTTTCTTTCTTATTTTCAAACACCATGCTTGTGGCACATCTGAAATAAGATCAAAAAAATCCAGCTAAAAATATTATAGTATACACATAGCAAAGAGAAGGAATATTGAACAAAGAAACAACACGATCTTTTATCATTGGAAAACTGAAAAAAAGGTCTTAACATGATCAATAAGACAATGCTTAAAGAGGGGCAAGATAAATGTTGGCTTTTGCAAAACAATTAAGTGAACTTACCATATTTCAGAACGCCTATTAAAGAAACAAGATCTTCATTTTCCAAAGATATGGTTCTGTGCTAACAGCTCTTCTGTGTGCAAGATCACACTTGTTACCAATAAGCATAATAGTCATGTTTGCATTTGCATGTTGTCTAGCATCCTCTAACCAGCTAGCAAGGTCATTAAATGTTTCCCACCTGCAGTTTAAAAAAATTAAAAACATTTTCTATTAAGAAACAACTATACAACCAAATAACCAGTCATACCTGGTGATATCATAAACCAGAAGTGCACCAGCAGCACCTCTGTAGTAGGATCTTGTTATAGATCTGAATGATTCTTGACCCGCCTGACCGAAAGTTAATAAAAAAAGAATGTTTATAAAAGGTACTTTATTAAAATGTCAAACTGAGGTTAGAAGAAACATATAACAAAACAAACCGTGTCCCAGATCTGAAGTTTTATTGGTTTGTTGTCAATTGTGATCATCCTTACCCCAAATTCAACACCAATGGTCAGATCATGAACAGGCTGAAAACGTTTGTCTGTGAACTGCAAAAGCAGGCATGATTTTCAAACCGCTGAATAGGAAGCCCTTCCAAATTAGTTTCACTTTTCCACCATCAATTGCAGTATCACAGTTATCAAGAATATGTGTTTATTTCAGTTATATTCGACTCTACGCCCAACGGTAAAACAAGAATAAATACATTGCTAGTTAAATAAAACCTTTTCAAAAGATAATCACTCTATTAAGTAATTAGCAAGAACAAAAAAAAACATGAATTGTTGATTAGTTCATCAAGTTGAATTCACATTGAAGCGGCGTACTTTTGTATATTGTTCAAGTTTTTGCTTCCATGGTTATATACAAACAGAAATTTGTATCAACTATAAGTTTTAACATAGTCAATTCAAGAAGTTAAAAAACTAACAGATTCTAGAAACCAACCAAAATAAAACACGGGATCCTATGGCCATGGGGTATACCCTAGTTGCAAAGGAGTGAGGTTAGGTGTCATAACTCACAACAGCACTGCCAGGAACACACACCGCCCATAGTGGCCAGCAAAGGGTGACCCCGTGCGGTTCTCCATCGCGGAGTGGTGAGAATGAGAAGTGAGACAACGGTCTCATCCCACAAAAGGTTCAATGTCACTCAATCTATAAATAGAAATTCTTTCACTCAAACTACATTATATTCTTCAATTTGGTAATATATAGTATTGCATATCATAGACAGATATTGAAACTTTAATACAACTTGAATAAGACATAAAATCCCTAATCAGTGATAAAACTAAGCATAACAACTAAACTACCCCAAATGCAAATACCACTGGATCCTTGAAACCCTAGATTTGTAATCCAATCATATTTGATCACCAGTATCATCATACGTATTCGCTGAAGACTAAATTCAAGTCTTTAAACACTTATCAATTGATAACTCGATATGCAAACACTAATTATGTTCAATTTAGGTCACCAAACTTACAACTTCTATGGGCAAAATAACCAATTCGATTATAAGTTCCTAGCATTTGTTCGAACAACAACGATTCAATCAGGCAAGAAGATCATGTAAACACCATAATTAAGATACAAAACACACTACGAACTCTAATACATCATACGTTAGCATTCAAAGTAAAGAAACAACCACCTAGTTCCAGCATATGATGATATACAACATAAAACAGCAACCTAACTGCACGTTTCTTAACAATCACATTCATAGGAAACAAACAAACCACTAATTGCATCATATCATGATACACAAAAACATCCAGAAACCGAAGAAGTACCTGTGAGCTGTGAAGAACCGTGGCTGTGCGTACCTGGTTTAGGGGAAACAGGCGACACCTTAGCCACAGAATAAATGTGAAAAAATAACTGAAACAGGGAATGACACCCTTACCGGAAATCGAAGGGGAGTCGTCAGAAGCGTCGAACGGTAACCCGATTGGGAGAATTCGGCCATATGTGAATGGGACAACACAACACCCCAGTTGAAGGGGCAGGGCATTGAAGTGGGGTTGCGATAAGTCCCTGCTAACGTATACACAGTGGGAGTGGCAGCTTAAGCAACGGACGATCGGAAGTAACCGACGATCGGAAGTGGGTGGGAGGAGGGCAAGGGGCGCGTCGTACCGGGATAGGGAAATTACCTTGTTGCCCATTCATATGTATATATAGTAGTTAAGATGTATATATATGTATATATATATGTATGTATATATATGTATATATATATGTGTATATATATCTATATATATCTATATATATATACATATACATACATCTATATATATGTATACATACATATACATGTACGTATATGTATATACATACATGTACATGTATGTATAGATATACGTACATGTACATGTATGTATACATGTACGTGCATGTACATGTATGTATACATATACGTGCATGTACATGTATGTATACATATACGTATATACATACATGTACGTATATGTACATACATGTACATGCACGTATATGTATACCTACATGTACATGCACGTATATGTATACCTACATGTACATGCACGTATATGTATACATACATGTACATGTACATGTACGTATATGTATACATATGTCACACCCCAACCTTGACGGCGGAAACGTCGAGGTGTGAGAGTTAAGATCGTTCACAGTCACATAACGCTAACCTTAAATGTAAATATTATTATCATAAGTTTCAAATGTAATTACAATCATAAGTTTCAACATAAAATGAGTCAAACAAAACAAAGCATAACATAGTCTTTTTATTCTTTTAGCTAGGTCCAAATCCTAAATTATTGCAAGCTCCAAATAATGACTTCAAACTTGGGCATTTCCTGAAACATGTTAAAAATAAGAGTCAACTATAAAGTTGGTGAGTTTCCAAGGGTTTCACATACATAATATCCCATGGGTTTCAAGTAGCAATTCATGTCATAGGTTATGAGTTAGCAAGTTTATAGAACACATATAGTACAATCAAACCTCGACTAGATTATAAGTTTATATGATTGGCTAAGTGTATTTGGTTCCCTAGTGCACAAGCATACGGCTCCTAGGAGTCGGCAATACATCGACTTTAGCACCAAATAGGCTTGTCAGACCCAAAGATCTAAGACGCCGCCAGGCTAGCAATAGTTAATAATTGTAAACAATATATGTAACTCATATAAGACTTACAATAACACAAATAACCATGACAAAATAAAAGTATGAATTGCATGTGCTTTTATAAGATTTAAACGTTTATAAGTGTATGTTGAATAATGTAACATTTTCACCCTAAAACGGTGTGAAATAGCATAAAAAGAGACAAGAAAACTCACATGATCAATAAGTATAAATTTGATAACTAGAAAGAATAATACTAAGCGCCGTTCCAAGGTAAATCGTCACAAGACACCTAAATTTATAAATTCATTCACAAGGTTAAAGTTTTATTAGTAGGTTTAATGTTTTAACACGAACTAGGGTTTTAGGTGAAATTTGAGGATTTTTGTAAGTACGTTAAACATTTTATCATAAAATTAATTATTTATGTGTTTTAATAAAAAGCAAGTGAAATATACTAAGTGTATATTTTTGTATATAGAAATATAAGAAAGAAAACTATCTATAAAAAAATTTAGTTATAAGTTAAAATAATAATCGTCATTTATAAATGTATATTGTTGAACGAATAATTTAGTGATTTAAACCACTATTTAAAATCCATTTTATAATAAAATAAACTAAATATATTATTTATCTAAATCATTTAATAAAAAGTATTAAAATATTTTATTAAATAAATTTATAGAAAATAATATGGTATCTTAAAAATCTAACAAGTTTATAAATCATTTTTTATATATAAATAACTTTATTTAGTTATAACATTAGTAAATAAATTTTATAATAAAATATTAAGAGATTTTACAAAATAAATTTACAGGAAATATTTAGATAAATTTTAAAAATATTAGAAGTTTGTAAAATCATTTTTATGTCTATTAAAATTTTTCTATAATTAAATTTAGGCTTAAAAAGCCTTTTAAAAAATGTATGAGGTTGCCCGGGTTCGAACCCGGGACCTCAAGTTGGGTAAATGAGTGCTTAACTAGTGAACCAGGCTCTCAGCCGTGGTTTACTGGCGTTTTAAAATGTTAAAAACAATAACAGAAGAAAACCCCAATTCCTTATGAACCCTAATTCTACAATCTCCAAATTGAACCTTAATTCGTTAATGCAAGAGCTTGTAATCATAGGGCTTTTGTTCCCCATGCTTAATCGAGCATATACATGTATTTAATTTACCCGAATACGTTCGAATTGAAAGTGGACCCAACGATGAACAACTCGCGGCCGAATGAGATGTAAACTAGATGTAAACGTGGATGATAACTCAATTAACTTTGTGGATAGTCTCGTGTGATGTCTTTGATGCAAAGCCCTCAATCAATTTCAGTTCTTGTTGCCCAACGATGAACTTCGAGCACACGCAGGTTCTCGGTGAAGATGGTGATCGAACTTGTTATGTGTGTTTGTTTCAGATGTATTTTTTGTTGATTAAACGTTTAGAAGTAGATAGACGATTGATTAAGTTAAGTTAATTGAGTTATTATTGGATTTTAATGACCGAACGGTTAGATGATTAAAGTGGCCGGTTACGAACTCGTTTGATTTTAGTAACCGGTGTTTTAAACCACAATTATGTTGTGCATTCAGTTCGAGACATACACACGAAGCGTTTAGGAGCGGTTTGGTTCGAAAATTGAAGGTTTTTAATGAGTTTTAGGGTGGCTGGAGCTCGGCCGGAGTATGGCCGGAGCTCCGCCGGAAAATCGGGATTGAAAGGAGGTGGGGGTTTAGGTTTTATGATATTACAAAAATGGTCCCCAAAGTTTGTTTCTTAACATTTCATGTACAAACTTTTATTTTTGAAAGTTTATAAATTGACACCAAGGCCCCTTGAGTTAATCACACCTTAAGTTTTATATATTTAACTTTCAAACTTGCAAAACTTATTGTTATTAGTGTTGTTATTATTATTATTATGGTTATGTTTATTATTATTATTATTATCATTATTGTTATTATTATTGTTATTATTATTCTATTATTACTACTAATATTATTATTATCATTATTACTATTATTAATAATATTAACATTGTTATCATTATTATTATTTAAGTAACTTAGAAAATTTAAATTAAATAAGGAATCATACATAAACAACCCACCAAGTTCCACAAATAGCATAAATAGGCCTTATAAGATTCAACAAAATTAACTTTTAATTAACAAAAATACGAGATGTTACAACATACATGTACATGTACGTATATGTATACATACATGTACATGTACGTATATGTATACATACATGTACATGTACGTATATGTATACATACATGTACATGTACGTATATGTATACATACATGTACATGTTTATATATATATATATACATGTATATATACATGTACGTGTATATATATACATGTACATGTATACATGTACATGTATATATATACATGTACATGTATATATACATGTATATATATACATATATATATACATATATACATATATATGTACATGTATATATACATATATATATATATATGTACACGTATACATATATATATATATATATATATATGTACATGTATACATATATATACACATATATACATATACATATATGTATACATATATATATATTGCAGGATCGGTGAAGGGCTTATGCACTTGTACAACACAACAACACAAAGAGGAGTGTATATCAACACTTAACAATTCAAATGGGGAACTGGTAAGAATGAGTTTGTAGAACTAAGAAACACAAGATGTAAAAGAGACAGAAACTAGAGCAACACACAAGCAGTTGGTTTTCAGGTTAATGTATATTGATCTTCTAGTTCCTTACAAAGTGGTTTACAAAGTTCAACCCAAAACTTACTTAGTTACAAGGACCAGAAAATACTTATACTATAACCTACAGCCGGCCATACTTTGAAGGCCAGCTGGATACATGAACTAGATAACAAAATCCATGTAGAGTCAAAAGGCAGATTGCCTTTTGACTAGTGACTATGACATTCCATACCTCACATCCTAATATTACAAAAAGGATAAAGTACATAAAGTGGAAAGTTACAGACTCAAGACCTCAATGTACAGTTTACCAAAAGCATGGACCTTTTTCAGCAACTCATGAAAGATTGGTGACTTATCAGAGTGGCAGCGAAAAGTGGTTCAGCTTTAGGTAAAAAGTACATCAGATAAAGCATGTAATATAAAAGTCTTCGGAAGAAATCTGTCTTCAATGGTTGGCTTCGGAAGACTTCATCTTTTGGCTTCGGAAGATATTGGTCTTGGCTTCAGAAGATTTCACACTTAGAATAATTTCCAAGTTAGTGTGAATCTTCTGAAGCATTCCACTTTAGTGTACATATGCATGCATGCAGGAAAGACTTTGAGTGTTTGGGTTACATCATCTTTACTAATAACCTTACAAACTCCCCCCAGGCTGATGCTGCCAAAACACCTTAAGACTCTAGATATTGATAGTCCTCATTATGATGATGACCATCCTTTTCTTCATGAGATGGTCAGGATCACTCAAACTCTCATAGTATCATCTCATGTCAAAGAGATCATGCAGAGGTAGATTGAACATATCCTGCCATGTGTAGACATGTTCAATACCTTGATCTCTTATGACATGCCATCTTTCTGGATTTGTGGTGTATGTCCAAGATAAGATAGGTCTTCCTGATGCCAGAGGAGCTGCTTGAATTGGAGTTGGTGGGGCATCCTCTTGTTGCACATCCTCAGGATGTTTTGACTCGTCCTGAGGTTTGGAGGTGGATGTTTCCTTCTTCTTATTCTTTGACTTTGGTTTGGAAACCATCCTTTTCCTCCTCTTTGAACTCTTTAACTGAGAAGACTGACTTGCAGCACCTGATTGATCTTCTTTGTCTTTCTCAGTTGGGTCTTCCTCTCTCACAGGTTCAGATTAAGAGGGGACAGATCCCTGCTGTGGATCAGAAGTGGAAGTTTGCTAAGATTCAGTAGGAGGTTCAGGTTGTGTTGTCTTAGGTGTTTCAACCTTAACCTCCACTTCCTGAGGGACCTGACTTGGTGGGGAGTGTACGTTAACAAGTTCATCTCTTTTGATCTTCTGCTTGATTACCCTGATGTGATCATCCATGGTGGATATAGACATGGGACCAAGTCTCCTTCCGGAGAATCCATATAGCTTCAAGAAGCTCATCATCTTCTGTCTGTCAGCAAACTTTTTCAAATTCTTATGGATGATGGCTCTTGATTTTACAGCTTCTTCTCTTAACTTCCTTTTGGTGATCTTTTTTTCTTTGGCTACATCAAGTTCAAGTTGTTTGAGGTACTCAAACTCAATGTAGTCAAAGGGTAAGGGAATAAGTGTATCAGCTTGATAGAGGCCTGTGGCACTCAGGTAGTTGATCATATTGATCCTATCCTTTTCTTTGTCTACCTGAGGTTCTTATTGTACCACATCCTCTTGTTCCTGAGTTTCTTGAACTGGTGAGAGAGTAGGCATATGCTTATAGAGCCTCTTCCTTCTTCTTTATTCTTTGATTTTCAGAAGAAGCTCTGCATCCTCTTCTTCCTTTCTCTCTTTTGATAGTTCTATGTCAGCCAGTTTATTCAACTCATATAAGGGAGAGAAATGATATTATCAATGTCATATGTGACACCCCCCGCAGGAAGGTGTACGAGAGCCGCAACATGATATTGTCCGCTTTGGCCGCAACCTCACGGATTTAAAACGCGTCACGATGGGGAAGGTATCCAGCCCCTTATAAAGAGACTTTCGTTTGCCTCCCCAACCGATGTGGGATGAGTCATAGCCATATTTTCAGGCATGTGTCCATCCACCCACCGAAGTGAGACCAGCGTCCTCGCTGGCACAACGGCCCGGCCCTGGCTCTGATACTAATCTGTCACACCCCAACCTTGACGGCGGAAACGTCGAGGTGTGAGGGTTAAGATTGTTCACAGCCACATAACGCTATGTTAAAATGTAAAATGCCATTAATCAATTGTTTCAAACACCACATACATCAAAGTCTCAAATAAATCAAACGAAAACAAGAATCCAATTGTCTTTATTAAGCCTAGGTCCATGTTCTAGGTTTAAGCATTTCTTTAATCATCGCTAAGCTTGCACATTACCTGAAACATGTTGAAAATAAAGTCAACTAACGAGTTGGTGAGTTCTCATGGTTTTATATACAATAAATATACAAAAATGTGGCAATTCTAGTCAATGGTCATAAGATAGTAAGTATATAGAACATGCATAGTTACAATCAAACCTCGACTGAATAATATGAATAAGCATGATTAGCTAAGTGTATTTGGTTCCCTAGTGCACAAGCATACGGCTCCTAGGAGCCGGCAATCCCTCGGCTTTAGCACCAAGTAGGCTTGTCGGCTAGCAATAGTTAATGATTGCACACGTATGTCACATCTCATATAATACTTAACATATTCAAACAACCACGACTATGTAAAGAATTGCACGTGTGAATAAGTATCAAAGCGTGTATGTGTAAATTTGTATAAGCAACATGTTTCACCCCGAAAGATGTGAAATAAACGTAAAACGGGCATAAGAACTCACATGTTTGAATAATAGAAGACTCATAGATGAAATAAGAGTAATCACGAATAAGATTTCCAACACAACGTCACAAGGCACCTAAATGAAATAAAGTAGCGCGTTATAATTTTTTTGATGATTAATTATGTTTTTAGGGTGGTAGGTCTAATATGATTTATTATTTATTCGTATTTATTACATTTTAATAATGCGATCGGGTTAATGGAACAAATGGATTTTTATATTTGACATAATTAATTGCTTGCGCGTACGAGGAAGAAATAAATAAAGAAAAACCTAATCTAATTGTACGTTAAACCGATTTATAATATTGTATATAATAATTGTAATAAGTGATTTAGCTATTAAAAAGAACTATATATAAATATACATATACAGGTATAAGTAACTAAACAATTTAATTGTTTGAATACATATATAAATATATATACTAAACAATTACAATATTGTATATAATAATCATAATAAGTGATTTAGCTATTAAAAGAACTATATATATATATATATATAGGTATAAGTAACTAAACAATTTAATTGTTTGAATATATATATGAATATATCTACAAGTATTATATTTACGCACTTCTTTTGTACTTTTAGAAATACAATAATGTATTTATAAATACAAAAGTATTTTATAAAAATTAATTTAACCACAAATTAGTTAAACAAAAGTTTTTTTAAAAAAAATCTGCATTTTATAAAATAATTTTAGAAATTTTCAGAATTTAAAAAGGTTAAATAATAAAAAGGAAATGAAGAAAAGAAAAGAAAAGAAAAGAAAAAGAAAAAAATCAGAAAAGAAAAGGGGGTTGCCCGGGACCGAACCCGGGACCCTTTCTGAAAGGTGGAGCGCAGGAACCAGTGAACCAGGGTCGTGGCCTTGGTTCACTTTGGTTTGTATTGAATTTAAACCAAGTCTCCTGTTTTACCCCCCAATCGATGAACCCTAGTTTCGTTCAAACCCAAATCAACCCTCGATTCGATGTTAATCACCTAAATCATCATAGGGCTTTTGATCCTTGAACGAAACCGAGTAAGATGCAGGTCTTAGTTACCTGATTGATGAGGTATTGAAAGGGTTTCGAGTTCGATTAAGGTTCGGGTGTTCTTGAATTGGGGCTTTTTGATCGAGTGGATTTCTGGTGAAATTGAGAGTTCAGTGAGTTCAGGAACTTCAAAATGATTCAGAAGCCCCCAATTTATAAGCTTGATTTCATGGTTTCAAGCATACCCGTTTGATTTTTGAAACCGCGTTCGTGTTTACCAATTTTAGGAGATTCGAGCTGTTAATTTGCAATTCTAATTGATTGATTGATTGCTTAAGCCGCGTATTAAGTTTAGAAGTGATTAATTTGATTGAATTTGTGTATCTGGACAAGATTTGATTCGGATTTCTCAAGTTTGATTCGGTTTCGATTTGGAAAGTTTGTACGAGCGGGAAACTCCAATTGAGTTGTTGTTCGAGTTCGAATCATGGAGTCGAGAGGGTTGGGCGGTTTAATTGGGTCGAAAATGAGAAAATGGTGGCGTTTTTGGGGTCGCCGGAGCTCGCCGGCGTCCCTTGCCGGAAAAACAGGGTGAGAGAAAGAGATGGGAATTTGGTTTAATTACACAAATGGTCCCTGTTCTTTCAAATTCTATTATTTTATGTAATAAACTTTTATTTAAAGTTTTCAAAATGACAAAACAACCCCCTGCACTTTAATTCTAGGTTAGTATTATTATTATTATTATTATTATTATTATTATTATTATTATATTATTTATTATTATAATATATATTAAAACCTTATGTCGGTGGCTACAGTAACCACCGACTTTCACTCGCCTTTCATTTCTACTCATCGCCACAATGCCTTCATCATCATCATCTTCAAGAACAGAGGATTCATATGAGATCCATAGGGTTTCCCTGCTGAAGACACCAGCAGAGAACAGAGCAGATGAAGAAATCAATCGAAAAACAGAGCTTCAATGGAGCTCCAATCACTGCCAACGAACCTGCCGACATAAAATCAGGTCTTCTTCTCCGTTCACCCTTACTCTAGAGAGATTTTTGCAGCGTTAAGAGCAAGAAAGGGTGGAAATAAGAAGAGATAGAAGATACACATCTTCAAGAACAGAGGATTCATATGAGATCCATAGGGTTTCCCTGCTGAAGACACCAGCAGAGAACAGAGCAGATGAAGAAATCAATCGAAAAATAGAGCTTCAATGGAGCTCCAATCACCGCCAACAAACCTGCCGACATAAAATCAGGTCTTCTTCTCCGTTCACCCTTACTCTAGAGAGATTTTTGCAGCGTTAAGAGCAAGAAAGGGTGGAAATAAGAAGAGATAGAAGATACAAATAGAAGAAATCAAAGCCCTGTGAAAACGAAAGGATTAAAAAACCCTTTTTTCTAATCGCTTAAAAGATTAGGAATCTATGGTCAAGATTTTTGGGAGGAAGAAGGTGACAAGGGGTGATAATTTACACGAAAATGATTGAGGTACGATACAGCTTCTCTTGGATGTTGGATGATGAAATTAGGGGTTTTGGTTATTATATGAATCCAAGTTCTTTGTTATGTTGGCTTCTTAATTGGTTCGTTTTATTGTGCATATGATTTAGAATTGTTGCTCTTTGTAGGATCACTTTGGTTAATTAGCTTGAATATTATCCTCAGTTGGTAGTATTCATTGATTACAAGAATTGAAGTTCGATTTTTAACTGAATATTCAGCATCTAATGTCTATTTTAGGGTAAACATATGAATGACATTCAAAAGTTACAAGAACAGATGATGTTCATTTGACCCATAAGATTTTCCCATACTTTATCATCCTGTTTATTGTTGTTATTAATTTGGGATGGAGGGAGTACATTCTTGGCTTCAGGGGTATTGAAAAAAGTTAACTATATTCGAACTTTTTATTATATTGTTATTTTAGTAGTTGTTGTTTATTATGATAGTATGATACCTATAATTAGTCAAATTGATTGTATAAACGTTAGATTTTGATACCTATAGTTGTTGTTTTAGTAGTTGTTTGTAATGATAGTATGATACCTATATTTATTCAAATTGATTGTATAAACGGTTAGATTTTGATTACTGACTCTATGTTGCAAATCTTTATTTTTAGGGAGATGAGACGTCATTGCAAAAGGCGTTAAATATGGTTAACAACAATGCTCAAAATTACGTTGTTTTCCTATTCTATGCATCATGGTGTCCCTTCTCAGTAACATTTAGACCAACTTTATCAGTTATGGCTTCCTTGTATCCTTCAATTCACACTTTGCAATTGAAGAATCCGCCTTTGAAGGCTTGATTTTGCTAGCGAATCTGCCAAGGTATTTGATCTTTCTTTGATGTTTGGGAGTATGGATTCATGGGTATATGTATACAGCATACCAATTTTATAAATATTGTTTCTTTATTGTCACGTTACGTGTATAGACATGTGGTATCTTTCAAAAGTTGCATTAATGAATCTGAACCGTTTACATCATAAATTTCTTTTAGGAATCAACAATGATGCACGCATCCATCAGTTAGTTACTTTGCATTGCAATTGGTTTTTAATATTCAAGGCGTTATTTTGCAGGTTCTTAAAACTTCAACATAGGTTTTGTGCTGCAGTTCAAGTTTGTTGGACTTTTATATTTTCATGTTTGTTTGTTGTTTCTTTTGTCACTCTAACATAAACTCATGTTCCAGGGTGGCGCAATAGAGGCAACTACAGATGTACACAGTAGCACACACTTTAATGAACTCATCGGCCTAAGACTTGCTACAGAATTACGGGTTTTGTTTGCATAGAAGGAAGATCATCCAGTAAAGTTGTCGATCACGATGCAATGATTCTGTTCGGGAGATCTACAACAGTGATCCCCATAGAAAGCAACACGATACCAATGTACTACTTTTCCTTTACTCTGTACTCAGCTCTGCATACACGGATGGTTGAGAAGAACAAAGTACTTACAAGTTCGTATTTGTCATACATAACTATTATAGTTAAAAAAACAGGTAAACATCATAATGTTATTGCAGATTTTATAGGCGGCTATATTGACGCAAAAGAAATACCCAACCGTACGGGAAAGGGTTTGTTACGTGTTAAACTACAAGATGAAAGGTACCACCCACACTCCAAACAATTAAAACACCTATATTATTAGAGGCATAATAAAAAATGTGTGTTTGAACAGAGGCAAAATGATCGAGATTGCTTTATGGCAGGAGATTGCAATAGGTTTCAATCAAAAGGCGGCTGAGAGTGACCTGGATCCCGCAATTATAGCTGTCACCTATATATATATAACTATATATATAATATCATATATTATAATATATATTAAAACCTTCTGTCGGTGGCTACAGTAACCACTAACTTTCACTTTGAAATTACAATATTAGCACTGAGCTTACTATGCACGCGTCTTCCTCACCTCTATCTGTTCTCTCTCATCAAATCACAAACCCACACACCGTTATCTCTATCTCCTCTTTTTCTCTCACCTGATTCTTGAAGATCTTGACGAAGCCGGTATTGGAGTCTTAGGGAGATGGAAGAGAGTGAAGGTTGTTTAGTTGAGTTGGTGTGACGGAGGGTGGATCCTTTAGGTGAAACAATCGATTTGTTCCCTAGGGTTTGTGCTTCCGGTAAGTTGTTGTTCGATATTTTTTCTTGCTTTCCGACTTCGTTATTCAACAGACTGACTATTGTCGATTGCTTCTCCTTAGGTTATTTCCTTATATGATGCTATGAGTGCTAAAAACTTTACATTATTAGTTTTTACAGTTCATGTTTGATACCTTCAATCTTTCAAATTATTCCCTGGTACGTATCTATCTATCTTATATTTTCTATTAAATTGTTGGTTTTGCACTTCACAATGTACCATTTTCATCCCCAAAGTCTTTTATATGCAGTTCTATGGGGCTTGCACATTTTTTGGCCCAGATTGTGAAATCGAGGTATTAATATGCCCACCTATAATTTTTAGACTTGACTTCTTTTGTTTTTGTTGCATACGAAGAATGGAATGGCTAGAAGAAGATTGATAATTATTGCATCATTTCAACCTATTTAATGATAAAGTGCAACTTTGATTTGCAAAAGATTAGTGTGTATGACCTTTTTATGATAATGACATGACACTGGTCTTTGCTTTGAAGGAAAATGATTTACTTCATGTTTCCAAGGGTCCAGCTCAAAATACACAATCACAAATGTTTTCTGATTCGAGCATGGTTATGAAATTACCAGGTTATTTGCTATGACCCGATTGACCCATTTAAGAAAATTTCCCAGGTATGTTAGACTAACTTTTGTTATAGTAAGACCACAAGAAAAGAGAAAAAAAACTTGAAACATAAAGAACTTGATTTAGTAAAGATAAATTTTGCTAATCTTTATATAATCAAGATAAATTTCATGAGGTATCCTTTAAGGAAATAAAGATAAACACTTGATCATATTAACTCATGATTACTTTAGACTATTAGTAGTACAACTTTGGATTATGATTTATGGTTAAAGGTTTAATTTGTTTTTATGTTATTTCACATCGTTTATATGATATGTTAATTGTCATTATGCTTACTTCCTACGATTAACTGGAAAATGTATGGAAAAAGGAGAAAATACAAAGCCCAAGGAGTAGTCAGGGACACGGGACAAAAGCGCTCTTTTTCAAACACGGGACAAAAGCGCTCTTTTTCCCTTCCCAAAGGAAAGGAAAAAACTCCGATTTTTTGGAAAGGGCTGCCTTTACCGAATACCCCTTCGGTATGTTCATGAAAAACGCACTTAATGGTATGCCTTTAACTATTTACTACTACCAATCATCAAAAAATAATATATGTTTGTGAACTGAATAATCTACAAATGACATGTACATTTGCAGGGCTCCTCTGATATATTTCACAAATTGATTTATCAAAAACTTAGAGTATCATGAAACCATCGTAAATAATTAGTTAATTAATAACTACCGGGTAGAAATCGATTCTATCTTTTAGGTGACATAAAAAGATAAATGTTTATTTTTATTATAAAAACATGAATATACTTTGGGGTCTATTCTGCCACTCAACCTGTTTGATTTGTCTTTTAAACAGTTAAACTCTTTGCTAATTTCTATTATTATCAAGTGAGAATCTTTACTAATTTCTGCTATTATCAAGTGTGATCTCAGGTGGATACATTAGATTTATTGATCTTCTTGACAATGGTCGGATAAAAGTGACTAGACTATATACAAAGAGCAGGGTAATTCTTTTCCACCTTTAACTGTTGATCTTTGATGACTTCTGGTAAATAAAATTTGAAACTAAATGTAACTTTAATACTAATAATTTTATTGTATCAATTTATAAGATTACTTAACACTTGCGTCTGTTAGACATTCAAAAAAGAACCCCGCGGCAACGCGCGGGTTCATTTCCTAGTTATTATTATTATATTATTATTATTGGTTATTTAACATTTTTAAGCTTGACTAAATAATTAAAGGCATTAACACGCAAATCACCCATGAGTTTCATAAATGACCACAATGGTCCTTATAAGATTAAACGCCTTTAATTTTTAATTAACGTAAAAATACAGGATGTTACATCATAGTTCCTAGTCTGCAAGTAGTTATCCTGGCTGCCCTTAACTCATCATCCTGAGTAATTGATCTAGGGGCAGCCCTGATAGCATTTTCTATAAGCCTTGCAGACCCAGTAGAGGAACTTTCTCCCCTTAGCTTCATTTTCCTCTCTTTCTCTCTCCTCCTCCTCAATCTCCTCATAAGTTAATTTCCTTTTCCCTTTGTCACTCACAGACCTTTGACTCAGGGTGGAGAGAGCTTTGGCCTTCATTGCTTGGTGTAGCTTCCAAGCTCTGGCCAGAGAGAGGTTGAGATGCACCTTCACCAGCAGGTGTCTCATCAAGGGTTTGAACATCTACAACAGTTTGTGGTGAGACAGGGCTCTCAGGTTCTACCACTGGGCCTTAAGTCAAGGTTTTCCCTTTAAAGCTAATCTCAGGGTCTGCCTCAACATCCAGTTGACCGATGGTATTGCCTGATTGCCTTTGTCTTCCTCTAAGGCTGAACTCTGCAGTGTTCCTTTCTTGAACTCTTTGAAGAATAAGAGTGTTCTAGAAGTATCATACCTCCACCCAAGGATGTAAGCTTAAGTTGGTGGAGATGATACTGCTCTTAAGATGCCTTTCTTAAATGGACTCCTGATGACTGAGTCTATGTTGTCCACATCAATATGGACTTGAGAAAGTTGCTGAGTATGCACAACTGCAAGTGAGGATGGTGAATCCTTAATGTTCATACTCCCTGAGAAACTCCCAGGTTCTGTGATTGTAATGACTTCCTCCCCCTTTTGGTAGCATCACCCTCTTGCACAAGGGAGCTAGGAGTTAGGTCAATTACATCCACCGGTTCTTGTGTTCCTGGTTGAGTTTCTCTTAAGGGTCTCCTAGCTAGTTGTTCCTTGAGATAAGATATCTCAAGTTGCTGATCATTGACCCTGTGTTGCAAGGTAGTCACTTGAGATTCAAGATGACTAACCTTGGAGACTAAATAGGTGCATGCTTTGGATAGTTTTTTGCACCTTTAGTCTCAAATTCCCCTCATCTTCATCAGAAGAATCACTGGGGGATAAGAGAATGGGACCAAGGTCCTCTTCCTCATCACCAGCATGGTGTTCTTGGCTGCTGGATTTCCTCTGCTCAGTGACAAATTCAGTTGAAGTGTCAATGGACTGAGTTGCCATGGTTGAGGTCTGAATGATGTAATCACTTGCTGAAGTGAGAGCCTCTTCCATATGGATATCCTGAACATGTTCAGAAGTATCCACCTCAATGATAGGTGACTGATGTGGGCTAGACCTAGATGACTCAGGAGCACTCATCTCCCTTTAAGGAGAGGTGTAGTAGGAAGACTCATGGTACTCACTGGCATCTAAGTCCTTATTAGTATAGAAGTCAAGGTTAGGAATTGGTTGGTTTAAATCTAAAGGCTGGGGATGGTAGTTGTCCGCTGAAGGTTGTTCACTTGAGTGTTGAGACTCAGAGTGAAGGCTTAAGGCTGTTGGGCTTGTGAGCTCATCAGGCTGAGCATGAGGAACCTCAGTACTAATTCTAGAAGTGATGGGAGTGGTTTGCTCCTCAAGGAAAGTGGGAGCTCCAGTGTCCACTTCTTCCTGTGTAGGTGAGTATATGGGGGCCTGCACAGAGTCAATAGCTTGTGCAAGGGTTCGTTTATGTTTTTTTTGGTAGGTAAAGGTGATTTGTGGCTATTTTGGTGGTTGGGAAGTAGAAGGTGTGGGTTTAACACTAGCTTGTGTTGCTAGGTTGTCACCATTGAGCAATGAGCTCTAACATTTTTGGTACAAGGGCTGTTTCTACCCCTGAGAAGCCAACAGTTGGCTTCTTCAAGATTTTAAAGATGCTGGGCTTCATCTGTCCCAATTTAATAATATTACCTGTTTACCTCAACTGTGAGCCCATTTCACAGTTGAGAATGTATTGAACATATCTAGGAAACATGTAATACTCTAAGGAGTCTAAGTTTGCTATTAAATTTGTATATACAAATTGAGAATACCTGAACTTGACCCCCTAAACCATTCCATGTATTATGAAGGAGAGATCTTCAGGAATCTGGTCCCATCCTCCATGCTTGTTAGACAAGTTGTGGATGACCACATGAAGTAAGTACTTCCACTTAGATGAGACATTCCCTTTCCTGAAGGTCTTTACAGAGAAATCTCCTTTATAACCCATCTGTTCAAAGGAATGATTAATAGCTTCCTTTGGGAAGAACACCTCACATTCTTCATCGTCCAGCTGAAAATGAGTTTTGATGATGGCCGGAGTGATGAAGACTGTTCTCCCCTGCACTGTGGCAGACAATGCCTTCTCCCCATCCAAAATGACCTCTTGGCAGGTCTTCCAGAATTCAAGCAAATGATCCTCATAAAGAGGAGGATTAATGGTAAGGGAGGTGAAGTAGTTAGATAGGGCCAAGAATTGGCATACCTCTGAGAAATGGGGATCTTTCTCAGAGTTTAACAGTGCAACCTGATTGTGTTGCCTGTGTAACTGCATAGAAAAATTTGGATCATTTCGTCTGTCAAGGTTGACTACTTTGAGTAAGCTTAGATGTGAAGGAAGGATGAACGAAGGCGGTTTCAGAGAGAAATCTTAGAATTTAGGTTTGGAGAGAAGATGAAGATGATAAAAAGAGGGGGAACTGACAGGGTTTATATGTGAAAAGGATTTGAGACAAAGTTAATGAAAGAGGATAAACTTTGAAATCCAGAAGGCGGTCCCACCTCTGAAAAAGTAGTTTGCTTTTTGCTCAAAAGTTGTTTTCTTGAAATTCAAAAATCTTCCGAAGGTAAATTGTCTTCGGAAGTTTTAATGAAAAAGCTTCCGAAGCCAAAATGGCTTCGGAAGAATTTCTCAAAGAGTTTTGACAAATTTGCTTTGGAAGATAATTTGATGCTTTGTTCCATAAAAACAAAGCTTCCGAGAGTTAATATCCTTCGGAAGAAAAATAATCCTAAAAAAACATATAAGTGCCTAAGAGAGTTTTATGCTTCGGAAGATATTTCAGAAATTTCTTTCGAAGGTAATTTTACTTAGAAAGTTATTTATTTTGAAGATATATTTTCTTCCGAAGATAAATCATATCTTCCGAAAGATCAAAATTTGTCAAAAATCTACGAAAACTCTTCAACCAGTTTTTATCCTGAGAAAACATGAGTTTATGAAGGTGATAGACTAGACAACTTAGGACACACAGATTTTAAGAAATAAAATGAATTAGTTTTTAAGAAAAAGCTACTTAAGGTTAATCATTCCAGTAGCTGATATAAGATATTTAATCTCTGTTCATCAAAGGCTTTTGTGAACAAATCAGCATATTGTTCATTTGTGTTAACCTTAACTAGTTTAATTAATCCCTTTCAAAGTTATCTCTAATTAAAAAAGTCCTTGAGTGTTTACAGGATTCTCTGTGATAGAGATAACACTGTTGTTGTCTATGTGAATGAGAGTCTCCTTGAAGTTGAAACCATAGTCAAGCATCTGATTCTGAATCCAAAGCACTTGAGCACAGCAGCTTGCAACAGCAATGTATTCAGCCTCAACAGTTGATGCAGAGACACAGGATTGTTTCTTGCATTGCCACGAGACAACCCTTCCACCAAGGAACTAACATCCCCCAGATGTAGACTTTGCAGTCATATTGCAACCAGCATAATCACTATCTGTATATGCATACAGATTGAAGTCAGAATTCTTGGGATACCAAAGACCCAGTGTTGGGACACCTTTGTGATATCTTAGAATTCTCTTAACAGTGATGAGGTGAGACATCCTGGGGTTGACTTGATATCTTGCACAAATATATGTGGCAAACATGATATTAGGCCTGCTAGCCGTAAGATACATAAGAGACCCAATCATAGCCCTATAAGGTGTTCATCCACACACTCCCCTCAAGATCAGGCCCAAGGAAGTGGTTTCTTGCTATGGGTGTCTTAGCAATCTTACAATCAGTCATGTTGAATCTTTTGAGTATGTCCTGGACATACTTTGACTGACTTATGAAGATTCTATCTTCAACTTGCTTCACTTGAATGCCCAGAAAGAAATTTAGTTCCCCATGGAACTCATTTCAAATTGTATTTCATCAGCTTCTCAAAGTCTTTGCAGAGCCTTGGATTAGTTGAACCAAAGATGATATCATCTACATACACTTGAACTAGCAGTAAGTCATTTCCATGTCCTTTGATGAAGAGAGTTCCATCTATAGTACCTCTTCTGTATTCATGCTTACAGAGATACTGAGATAGAGTCTCATACCACTTTCTTGGTGCTTGGTGTAGCCCATAGAGAGCCTTATCAAGCTTGTAGACATAATCAGGGTGATCAGGATCTGCAAAACCAGGTGGTTGTTTGACATACACCTCTTCATCAATCACCCCATATAGAAAAGCACAATTGACATCAAGTTGATAGACCTTGAAGTTCTTGGATGCAGCAAAGGCCAAGAATATCCTAACAGCTTCTAGTCTTGCTACAGGAGCAAAGACATCAGTGTAATCAATTCCTTCTTCTTGTGTGTATCCTTGAATAACTAGTCTATCTTTATTCTTGATGACAATACCTCTATCATCTTTCTTATTCCTAAATACCCATTTGGTTCCTATAGTAGTCTTTCCATGAGGAAGAGGACATAGGTTCCAAACCTTCTGTCTCTTGAATTGAAGTAGCTCCTCTTGCACGGCTTCAATCCAACTTCCATCCTTCAGAGCCTCATCAACTTTCTTGGGCTCTATCTGGGACAAGAAACAAGAGTGAAAACAAATTTGATTCATAGGTTTGTCCTCTTGTTCTTACCCCGGTGTCAACATTTCCAATGATGTTTGTGTAGGATGGGACTTGTGGATCCTTAGCTGAGGGATCATAGCAAGTTGCTGAGACAGATCTAAATTAGAGAAATTTAGATCTAGCATGGATGCTTCCTCCACCACTTCAACACACTTATCAAGAGAAACTTGATCTAATGAGTGTGTGACATCATTGATATGTTTATCTATGGGGTGGTTATTAGCATCAAGAAATTCTTAATCACTGCCACCACCACATCTTCTTCTGCATTTGAAGTTTCTTTGTTGGTCTATTAAGCCTCTGAGCTGGAACTTGAAGGCATCTCAGATGGATCAGTTGTAGTTGTCATTGTTCTGCTGATAGAAACTTCATTTGCTGAAGTAGTTACAACTGGAGCTGAAGATGTGTAACTTGAAGGTCTTCTTAGCTCAAATCTTGGATCAGGATCACCTGGAGGTAAAATGTCCGTAGACCCTGAAACATTCTCACAAGATTTCTTAAAACAGTTTGTAACTAAGTCAAGATCAAATAGCCAATCCGGACCAGAACCTTTCACACTGGGAGTGTGCTCATTGAAAGTCACATTAGCTGACTCCTTAACTATTCTAGTTCTGAGATTGTATACTCTATAAGCTTTAGCTTAAGAAGAGTATCCAATGAAGTGTCCGTCATCTGATTTCTCAGCAAACTTGGCAATTTGATCTTTGGTATTCAAGATGCTGCATGGACATCCAAATGACCTGAGAAAACCAATGAAAGGTTTTCTATTATGCCAAAGTTCATAAGGAGTCTTACCATGAGTCTTAACCACTAAAACTCTAATCTACACATAGCAGGCAGTGTTGACTGCCTTGCCTAGAAGGTGATGGGCAGTTTAGAATCAGACAACATGGTTCTAGCAGCTTCAATCATTGTCTTGTTTCTCCTCTCAGCAACACCATTTTGCTGAGGAGTCCTGGGAGCACTATTTTGTCTTGTAATACCCTCATCACAAAATGTATCAAGGATTTGATTTTTAAATTCAGTTCCTTGATCACATCTTATGGTTTTGACCTTATGATCACATTGATTCTCAATTCTTAAGATGAAATTCTTCAGAGTCTCAAGGGTCTCATCCTTAGTTCTAAGAAAGAAGATCCATATGAATCTTGTAAAGTCATATGTGATCACCAGACATTAAGAGGTCCTTCCTATACTCATTACACTGGTGGGGCCAAAGAGATCCATATGTAACAAGTGTAGGGGTGTAGTGATGGAGTTTCTTTCTTTAGGCTTGTGAGATACCTTGTGTTGCTTCCTTTTCAGGCATGTAATACAATGGTCATCACTTGTAAACTCTTTCCTTGGCATTCTAGTTACCAAATCATTCTTAATTAGCTTATTCATGTTCTTAAAGTTTACATGGCACATTCTTTTATACCAAAGAAAAGACTCATCACTATTGGCTTTAGATAGAAAGCATAAAACTTCTCCTAAGAGAGATGTTTCTTGCAATTCCATCTTATACATGTTCCATTTTCTGGGGGCTCTAAGCAGAATATGCTCATGAGGAATAATCACCCCAGGCTTGAGAACAATGCACTCATGCTCAGTAAAGAGCATGTTATGAGGAATAATCACCCCAGGCTGAGAATAATCACCTCAGAAGATTATACCCAAGCTCCTTGATAAAGTTTACCTTCTCAATGCTTAGCCTACCATTTATGACCTTGCCCCTTCCAGAAATGTAACCTCCTTCATCTCCTCCAAAAGCAACTGGTCCTCCATCAATCCTCTCAAAGTTCTGGAGTAGTGACCTATTGCCTGTCATGTGCCTGGAGCAGCGACTATTAATGATCCAGACATTTTTGTTTGTCTTGAGCTGTTCCTGCACACAGAAAATGATTAGTTACATTTGGAAACCCAAGCCTCATTGGTCTTGGGCTCATCAAAAGAGGTAGAATGTAATGAAACAGTAATAGATTCTATGGTTATGCTTTGAGGATCTGTTGCTATTGTTGATGGAAAACTTTCAGTCACTTGGTCTTTCCTTGATTTTCACACCACCTTTGGAAGTTTGGACCTGACCTTAATCACTTCAAAAGCTTTTGAGACTTTGGAAGTTTTGATGACTGAACCTTCGGAAGATTCTGCTAGCATTGCAGCAGACTTTAGTACTTCGGAAGTATTCCTTTCTTCCGAGACCAAATTTTCTTCTGAAAGCAATTTTCCACTTGTCTTCTTCTTTCCTTTGGAGCTTCTGAAGGAAACAGATTTTCCTTCCAAAACTGAGTTCTTCTTAGATCTCTTGGGAGTCTCCTTGGTCATATGAAGAGTACTTTTTGGATTGTATGGACAATCCATAGCAAGATGAGAAGTACTTTCACACATAACACAACTTATCTTTTTCCTCCTAAGAGTTTTCTTCTGAGAACAAGGTTGACCTTGATCACTTCCCTTCTCCACCTTCATCTTTGCAGATGATGAGGCAGTCCCTTTGGGTTTAGGACTGTTCTTGGAGTTGGATGGTTTAGGCTGTGTAGTAGTGGTACACAACAGATCATCCCTCTTCTTGATGTTGAGATGATTTGACATGAACCAGAACTCTTTGTAGAAGAGTTGAGGTTTATGTCTTCAGTCTTGACCATATCAAATCCTGCAAAAATAAAGACTTGTTTTTGCTTAGAGTTGAAAGTGACCTTGATCTCTTGAGCCCTCCTAGCCTTTCTCTTGCTCTTTCTGATCAAGTTCTTCCTCATAGACTTGGTCATCTCAGGCTTCCTGCTCTCCTTAAAAGGATAGTGACCTTTTTTAGAATCCTCCTCTTCATTCTTCTCAGAGGAATTCTTCACTACCACTTCTTCATCCTCTTCACTCAAAGGGTCTATGTAAGAAAGCTCATCTTCACAAGTTCCACACCTAGGTGATCTTACAGACAAGATTGTGTGTGGAGGAGCTATCTCACTAGATCCCAGTCCCTGCCTATTTTGATAACAAACTTTTGCATGCAAGGATGAGGATATGATATTCTTGAAGGTCTCTTCTTCAAGAACACATTTTTCTACCCTGGCTTTGCTGATCACAAGCTCAGCTTGGCATTCAGTTAACTTAGTTATGAGATCTTTGATCTGAGTCTTGTAATTTGTATGCTCATATTTTAAAACTGAAATGGTTTTCTCTAAGTCCTCTATCTTTAACTTATAATCATTTTCAGTCTTTCTAAAATTAGATTTTAGGATGTTAAGGACTCAAGATCAAATCTCATCTCTAGGTTATAGGACCTGTATCTGTTGACTTTAGCAATACATTCAGGAGTGCAAAGATGTTCTAATACCTTGGTTTCATCATGGTCAGCCATTAATGCTTGGTTTGGAGATGCATCTTCCACCTGAAAGCTCCAGTCAAAGCTTCCTTCTTCAACAGCAACTGCAGCTTGCTGCTTTGGCTTCTCAATCTGGGTAGCTTTAGTAGTTTGGTCTGGATTGTGCTTGTCCATCATTTGTTCTTGGTGCTTTGCACTCCCTGGCAAAGTGACCCATCAAGTTACAGTTGTAACACTTAACTTTGCTTTTGTCCAGTCCAAACTTTCCACTAGCTGTATTACTGGGAAACTTCCTTCCTGTCCTCTTGTAGAATCTCTTGGCTCTGTGAGTGAGAAATCTATTTGCTGGACTATCTCCATGTACTCCAGGTCGTCTGGATGGATACAGTCCAGGTCTTCAAAGGTGAATAGGAAGCTGCCATAACTTTCATCGGAGGACACAAAGGCTTGAGAAGAACTTGTCTCTTGGCATGGGCTTCCTTGAGTATAGTTCTCCCTTGGTGTCTCCGGGAAGGTGATGAAAGGACCCTTTTGTGAGATGTCAGGGTAGCATATGAGATGATGCTAGGGTTCTATACTATCCCTTTCAGTCACATGAAGGGTTGAACCCATTTGATAGCTGGAGTTACCAGATGATCCTTGCATGTTCATCTCCATCTGGTATCCACTGAGAATGCCATACAACTCTATCAGAGTGAGAGTCTTAAGGTTCTCAGTTCTCTTGATTACAACACAGTAATGTGTCCATTGCCTAGGAAGAGAGGACATGAACTTCCTTACAATGTCTCTGCTCTCAAGAGTTACTCCAACATCCACTAGGGTATCCACAATCTCAACATACCTGAAGTATTGTTGAGTCATGGTCTCACCTGTTTTGAAGGTGAAAATTTCAAACTGCTGCTTCAGAAGATCCTTCTTGTTTTCCTTGGCTTCAGTAGAACCCTCATACATTAGTTTCAATGCATCCCACAACTGCTTAGCTGTTTTGCATTTCTTGAAACCTCTGTATACAGAGTTTGGAAGAGCAGTCTGAAGGGCTATCATGGCCTTTTGATCAATCCCTACTCTTTTTCTATCTTCTTCTAAGTAATCAGCCACAGCCTTGGGGATCATACCACCTCCAGCAGCAGCTGAAGGAGTTTTTGGTATGTAAGGTCCAAAGACAACAGATTCCCACATTCTTGAGTCTTGACACTTGATGAAACCTTCTATTCTTCGGCACCAAGTGTCAAAGTCATCAAGAGTGATCAGTGGGGACTTTGTCATGGTTCCAGTTTCCATATCAACTTTAGAGATAGCTGTCATTTGAAGTTTAAGTATTTTTGTGTGTGTGAGGGATCTTAAGATGGTGAGATCTTATATCAAGAGCCTGAGAAGCTCTGATACCAATTGCAGAACCGAGTGAAGGGCTTATGCACTTGTACAACACAACACAAATAGGAGAGTGTATATCAACACTTAACACTTCAAATGGGGAACTGGTAAGAATGAGTTTGTAGAACTAAGAAACACAAGATGTAAACAGATAGAAACTAGAGCAACACAATGTATATTGATCTTATAGTTCCTTACAAAGTGGTTTACAAAGTTCAACCCAAAACTTACTTAGTTACAAGGTCCAGAAAATACTTATACTATAACCTATAGTCAGCCATACTTTGAAGGTCAGCTGGATATATGAACTAGACAACAAAATCCATGTAGAGTCAAAAGGCAGATTGCCTTTTGACTAGTGACTATGACATGCCATAGCTCATATCCTAATATATTACAAAAAGGATAAAGTACATAAAGTGGAAAGTTACAGATTCAAGACCTCAATGTACAGTTTACCAAAATCATGGACCTTTTCACCAACTCATGAAAGGTTGGTGACTTATCAGAGTGGCAGCGGAAAGTCGTTCAGCTTTAGGTAAAAAGTACATCAGATAAAACATGTAATATAAAAGTCTTCGGAAGAAATCTGTCTTCAATGGTTGGCTTCGAAAGACTTTGTCCTTGAAGCTTCGGAAGACTTCATCTTTTGGCTTCGGAAGATATTGGTCTTGGCTTCGGAAGATTTCACACTTAGAATAATTTCCAAGTCAGTGTGAATCTTCCGAAGCATTCCACTTCAGTGTACATGTGCATGCATGCAAGAAAGACTTTGAGTGTTTGGGTTGCATCAGCCTTACTAATAACCTTACATATATATACATATATGCATATATATGCATATATACATACATATATGTATACATATATATATATATACATATATATACATATATACATATATATATACATATATACATATACATATAGATATATACATGTATACATATATATATATATACGTATATATATATATATATTCATACATGTGTATATATATATGTATATATGTATATATATATGTATATATGTATATATGTATATATATGTATATATCTATATATATATGTATATATATGTATGTATATATATGTATATATATAGGGGGATTCCTAAGAAAACCTCTATTTATAAGAAAATCAAGAAAACCACTTTTAAACCATTGATCAAAATTGATCAATGGTTGATATTAATCAATGGCAAATTTGTAAATATTTAATAGATAGTTGATTTAATTAAATGATTAAAGAGTGTTTTAGGTAGATTATAATTTTTATATTTATGAAAATAACTAAAATCCCTTAAATCTCTCTCTCATTCTCCCCCTTTAAATCAAACATAATATTAATTTAATTTAAAATCAAATTAATTTATTTAAATATCATTCTAAAATGTTTTAGAAGAACAAAAGTTTTTTTTCTGCAGATCTATATTAATTACATACATGCTTACATATACGTAAACATGTTCACATATATGTTCAAAATATATTTGCTTCCTACACCGTGCTTACTTATATGTAAACAAGCATAAAACAAACAAAAAACATAACAATTGCTATTACATTAAAATGATGAAACTTATGTATATGTATCACTCACTAAAATGATATACAAAATCAGAAAATTCAAATAAATTACTATTAGAATCGATAATCAGCTAAAATAATATAAAAAAACTATAACTATAACACACAACTAGTGTAGAACAATATTTTAAACTTAAAAAATTGCCCATACGTAGACATGATTCCGTTATGTAATTTGATTACATATACATAACAATCATCTTCATATTAATTAAAAATTGTCTTCATATCCATTTTCTTAAATAACCAATGGTGAATTGATGCATCATATGTAACCTGCTTACGTATATGTAAACACAACCAAATTAGCAATTAGCAAGCAAAGAAAAAACAATATGCATACTATTACGTTAAAATAGTGAAACTTACGTGTATGTAAGCAATCAGAAAACAAATAAAGAAGACATGTTGGTGAAACTTACGTATATGTAAACACCCTTGCGTGATCAGATCCTCATATATAGACGTGGTTACGTATATGTAACTTGATTTGTAAGTATTAAGGTTATGTGTAACTTGATAAGTTACATATATGTAACACTAAAAAGTACCCTAGAATCTATAAAAAATACAGTTATGATATGCAGTCATATGTTAACCTACTTATATATATGTAACTCGTGAAGATGAGGACGAACAAAAAACTAAAATGTAATATAACAAAAAACACATATCTATCTTCTTCTTTTCGTAACATATACGAAATACTACATCTTCTATTTGTAATTTTAACAGTAGCTGACATCATATTTGAGTGCTACGTATTTGTAACTTACATATATGTGTCGCTATATTGAACATAAATAAAGAGGAGATAGTGTTACGTATTCGTAACTCAAGTTACTATAAATAAATATGATTGTCAAAAGAAAAAAGAAAGAATGTGAAAGAGAAAGATGTTCTCTTTTTATGAAACTAAAGATGGATGGGGAAGATGTTCTATTTTTGGCTGATTTATTCGCGTTCATCATCGTCTTCATATTGTTCATCTAGTTTGTAATCATCATGAATCATATCTTCATCTCATATTCGTAATCATCTTCATCTCAAATCATTATATTCATCTTGGTTCATCATCTTTATCTTCATCTTAGTGTATCATCTTCATCTTTGTCTTCATTCATCATCTTCAAAAATAGGAAACCCTAAGGAAGTCCAATACATTTTTAAGTACGAGTATCCTCCCAAGAATAGTGATGATGTGTAGATTATATGATGATCTCTAGCAAAGAAGATTGACAATATGTAGATGATGTCATGGTTGATATGGTGATTTGATGAACTCTTCTTGAATTACGTCCACAAATATCGATTATGGTAATTTGGTGAGATATATATGGAATTTAAAATTTGATAAATATAACTATCTAAAATAGTGGGGGTGGAATTTACTTAGATACCCTTTTAATAAAAAATATAAATAAATATTAAAAATTACATGATTGGTTGAAATTAGTTTTTTTGGTTTTCTCATAAGTTAGTGGTTTTTCTTTCGAACCCTCCCCTATATATATATATATATATATATATATATATATATATATATATATATATATATATATAATATATATATATATATACATACTAGCTTTAGTTACCCGTGTATTACACGGGATGTGGATAGTTCATTATTAAAATAACATAAAAACATAAATAAAACTATATGTGTTACACGGGTTAAAAATAAAATTGATTAGTTATTGATTGTTATTTATATAATACTAACTTTAATAAACCTACGAGTTAAAAAATAAAATATTAATTATGATAAAAATTTATGAACTATAAAATGATATTTTAAATTAAGATATGATTAAAATTACATATGAGTAATAATTATAAGTAATAATTTTAATATATATATATATATATATATATACTAGTTTTAGTTACCCATGTATTATACGAGATGTGGATAGTTCATTATTAAAATAACATAAAAACATAAATAAAACTATATGTGTTACACGGGTTAAAAAATAAAATTGATTAGTTGTTGATTGTTATTTATATAATACTAACTTTAGTAAACCCACGAGTTAAAAAATAAATATTAATTATGATAAAATTTATGAACTATAAAATGATATTTTAAATTAAGATATGATTAAAATTACATATGAGTAATAATTATAAGTAATAATTTTTGTTTTTATTTTCAAAAAATTTTAACCCTTTTTACAAACAACCCGTATTAAAAATATCATTTTTAAAATTTTCTTATTATAACTTTTAATTTTAATTATTTTTAATTTATAAAAAAGTTTATTTTTTAAAAACATCAATTTTAAGATATTCCATATTTTTAAAAATGTTTGATGTTTTAGAAAAACTCTTATTTTATAAAAAATTGTTTTCTAGAAATAACATTAATAAAGACATATTTTCTTAATTTATTAAGAAATATTTTAATCTTAGAAAGAATTAAAATTATTTAATTTTTAATTTAGGTAACTATTTAAGAGTAGATAGAGGCGAGAAAAACAAACTTAGAGGGTTTAGAACTATGATAAGTGTCCCTCAAGTTATTCTTTTAGTATTATATATAGATATATGTTACACTTGTCAAAATTTGATCTCCTCGTAATTGTGCTTTTAAAGACATATTCTCTGTCATAAGCCCTCCAACCTAGTGGTTTAATTTATTTATATTACCTTAATCTAAAAGTTGGATAACTTTTGTATAAACTTGTAAAAATCATTCTCATAGTATTATGATTTAAAGACATTAGCTATAAGTCATTTGCTACACGTATCGTCATCTCACATTTAACTTTAACCTTAAACTTTGACACATGTGTCAACTTTAATGCTTAATTTTTTAAAATTTGAAATTTATCCTTTATTACATACTATGAAAAAAGAAGTTGGGATATTACTATTCATTGAATAGTAGTTTCAACCCCTTTTAACCCAACCTCTTCATCATCGGCTCTCCCCCCATCGCTCTTCATCATCGACCGAGAGCGGCTCTCCCCCCATCGATCTTCATCATCGACCGCCTGCGCTCTTCGCCCTCCCCCCATCACCTCCGACACCACTGCCACCTCCGCTGCCGCTGCCCGCCCCCCCTTGCGACCTCACTGCTCACCGTCCGATCCCGACGGTCCATCCTCTGCTCTCCGCCCTCCGACCACCGGCCCCTTTTCGGTCCTTCGTCTTCTACGTAAGTTTTCTTCATATTTATACTCGATTAGGGTTTTTGATTTGGGGTTTGTGATTTGGGTTTTGGTTGCTGATGACGGTTGATTTGATTTCGGGATTGTGTTTGGTGGCTATGTTGCTGGACGCGGAGGTCGGTCGTGGTGGTTGTGTTATTGGAGGCGGTGGCGGCTGTGTTGCTGGAGGCGGAGTTCGGCTACGTGCAGCTACTGAGTAGGGAGATGAGTTATTATCGGGAGAGGCATTGTCCACCACCGGAGGAGACGGTAGTGTGCTTGATCCCTCCGTCGAAAGGGTATCATGTTCCGATTCAGTGGCCGAGAGTTTGCATAAGGTGAATTGACTTATCATATGTTTAATTGATGCTTATTTGATTTGATTCTGATTGTGTTTACTGTAGCATTATAGTTGAAGTTTATAGACTTCAAGATTTGAAGTTTAGAGTTGCAGATTTAACTGTATTGGGGGGGTGTTAAAGATTCATTATGTTGAATGATGTATGTATGAATGTGCAGAAACTGTAATGGAATGAATGCCTATGAGTGTGAACTATCATGTGTAGAATGTAGATGGTGCAATGTATTGTTATGTTTCTTGAAAAAGAGGTTGATTAATGATTTGTTTTGAAGGACTGTTAAAATGGGTAGATCGAAGGCGCAATAAGTAAAGATTTGGCTTTTTTTGATGAAAATTATTGGGTGCTTTGGATTAGGATCAGTGTAGTCATGTCTTGAAGTTCTAACTTTGAATTGCTATGTATGTGTATGGAGTATGATGATGATGATCTTCATGGCTATCAGTTATCATGATTGTATGCTCCATATGCTGAATGATAGCATTTAGTTATGGTTTGGAGTTTAGCATGCCGATTAACTTTTATTCGTGCTTAGAGTTTTACATTTATTGGTTTACGGCATAAGATTAATGATGCTTTGGTCCTGTTTTGTTTGGAGACATAAATCCTTTTAGTTGTGTATGTAACATAAGATCATTTTCACAATTCACAGCAACCTGATAGAAGTTTTAGTATTAGTTTCAAGTGCGCATTTTTTATGGTCAAGACTTCAAGAAAATGTTTGCAGATCAGTTTTTGGTAAACTTGCTCTTTCTCATTCATGGTCAAAGTAATCATCTGATACGATTAAGATCAAATAGACCATGTTTAAGCTATTTTCTAGAATGCTTGTCGTTTCTCCCAGTAAAATACTTATTTTTTCCATATGCATATTAGAAGCTCCTCATGTGTTTTGACAACTTTTTATATGCATGTAAAATATATCATTGTAAAATAGTATTGATTTTGTACAATAAAAAATTCATTTTCTTGGTGTACAGATATGGCATGATGGGAACCAAATATATCATATATTTGCTCAAGATATTATACGGCTCCTGAGTTGATCTTTAGAGCAACAGAATACACCAATGCAATTGACATGTGGTCTGTAGGTTTGCTCTGAAACCCTACATCGCTCGAGATCCGATTAATGTTGCTTATGTTTCTTTGGCTATGATGACTGTGATATGGGTCGTTGCTTGGCGTGGCATAAACGAGGATGGCAAGTGAGATGTTTTTCTCTTGCAACCTGTGTCGCAGCCACATCGATCTGTTAATGAGATCTGAGCCATGTTGTGTATGCCGCTTTTGTCTCTTTGGCTGTGATGACTGTCATATGGGTCGTTGCTTATGGGATCTTGCTACAGATTCAGGTAACATCTTTTAATTTCCATTCTAATGGGCTGTGATGAGTTGATGGGTCTGAGTAAAAATTGATTGAGGACATTGTCTAGCCCTGGAAGAGGTGTAGGATGGCAGGTTATTGCCTGCAACCAGCCCTCCGGGCATGATGGAGTCATTTCTTTACACACTCTGAGCCCGACATTAAAATGGAAAATTGTTGATTTTAATAGTCTCAAACTGTGGTGTTACCGACATTTTGTAGTCAACGTGGTCCTCTCGGTATGATCTTGTTGTCTTAGATAGTTTACAGAGTATCGATTTACAGCGTTTTCAAGACGCGCAACGCGCGTGTGGATATTAACACTAGTATTATATCTAATATATAATTTTAACTTGTTAATTTTTTACTGATATAATTTTTTTAATAAATCTTGTCTGTTAACTTAAAAAAAAAACTATTTGTAGTTCCAACTGGTCCACCTAAAAATCAGAAGGGTGCCTGAACCGGTCTGTATCAGTTCGTTTTAGAGAGGTTCGACTCGAACCGGCAGTCGAACCAGAAACTGGACCGGTGGTCGAATCGGATTTTTTTTGGATTTAAATGGATAAAAACGGGGGGTTGAATAATAATTGATGTATTTGACATAAGATTGTTGTTAAGTTTTATATAACTATAAAATGCACATATAAATTACTTATATTGAACTACATATATAATGATATATATAATATCTTATGTATATAATTATGACGTCATTTGATTTTTAAATCCGGTCCGACCATCGGACCAGTAAGGCTCCATTTCGACGTATGATCCGGTTCTAAAAAAAAACATCGGTTGTGATTACTTTTTTACCTTTACGTCATGGTATGAACTTTGTTAAAAATTGTGTTGTATTTAAAATCGTATATATTATGGGTATCATGTGTTATTATGACTAACGTACTTAATCAAATTAATGTCACCAACTTAACACGTCTAACAAAGTTTGCAAACACGGCGTATCGTTCAGGATTGGTTTGTAGTTATATATTATAGTAAGTTACATATTTCATCATTTAGGTTTATAGCAAATTTCATGTTATATCTGTAAACTAAAAAATTGCAATGATTGTCCTTTACGTTTTAAAAAGCTTGCATGTTTCGTACTTTGCTCTAACGAACCTAAAATTTAGATGTTAAATGAAGTCATGTATTCTTCACGTGAGGGGAAAATAGTATTTTTATACTAAAACTAAAACTAAAAAAATATAATAACTAAAATGCCCCACATAAATAAATAAATAACCAAGCATATCCAACCACATCAACACCCACCCTACGCCTAACACCTAACTCCTTTTAGTCTTTACCCTGTCGGTACTTCATTGACGTTTTAAAAAGCTTGCATGTTTCGTACTTCATTGACTTTTTTTCCGGTGACCGGCCAACAACCAGCAACTCCACCTGAAACACAGCCAACATCTTTGCGCTCTCTCTCTCTCTCTCTCTATATATATATATATATATATAGGGTTGGGTTCAAATGAAAACCAAAATAAATTATGAAAACCAATAAACTAAATATTTACCTTTGATGTATTAAAATCAATGACTCTTATAATCACATGGCATAAATTGAATCCATTGCAATCTACAACTTCAAAACCTACAACTTCACCTTTTATAAACACCCAATTCATCATCTTTCTTTCTATTCACCCAATAGCTCCACCACCACTGCATGCTCATCTCTTTTAGTGAAAGGCCCAGGGGTCTCAAACCTTCAAATCATCACAGATGGTGGTGTTTCCAGTATAGGCGATGGTGGTAAGATTAGCTAGGCGGTGGGCTAGATAGGTGGTGCTCTGTGGTGGGTTGGATTGGTGGTGCTCGACTGTGGGCTTGATGGGTGGTGCTTGGCGGTGGGCTAGATGCGTGGTGCTCGATTAGGGTTTAGGGTGAAAGAGAGAGGAGATGTGCTTTATCTTTTTATCTTTTAATTTTTTAAATTATGTACCTAAAAGGACTATATTCCCATCATGTGCAAGTCACATGATTGAACTTGATAGACAAGTTTACCGTTTTTTAGAGTAAATGATGAACATGCAAGTTTTTTAAACACAAAAGACGTTTGCTGTAATTTTCTTTAGTTTAAAGACGAACCCCGAAATTGATTACAAACTTAAAAGTCGAATATGTAATTTACTCTATATATTATGTATTAACTTTCTAGAAATATATTATTTTGCAAGTTTAAGAATATGAAATTCACCTTAACCTTTTATAATACGTACAACACTTTAAGTAATTTGAATTGTTAAAAAGTACGGCCAGTTGGCATGGCAAAATCGATCTTCACAGATTTAAGCTTTCAATATCACGTTTGTCATATGTTAAGGATACACAGACAAATGAATTGATAATTTTTCTTTATACCTAAAAAGACTCATGGGCTATGGAGAATGGTATATCACTACAATCAAATTTTGCGAAGCGTAAAAGTAGTTACAAGAACACTTATTTCTAAGATAAACTAGTAAATATATCCGTGTTGCGGTGTGTTGCACGCGTTGTGATAAAGTATAAAGTATAATTGTATCGGATCAATTTTTGTTTAAACATAGAGTTATCCGAATTTATATTATCAACAAAAACATATTATATTTGACCTCACTCATTTTCAAATATAATATACGTTGAAAAATAGATCAGCTCAAAACTTACATAAGAATTAGAATGAAAGCGTTTTATATTTGACCAAGTTCGTGTCCGAACAGAATTTATGTCAAAATGTAAACAAACTCGAATTTAAACCGACAAGTACATAAAAATAATGTCGTAAGAAATTAGTTATTAAAGTAAAAATGTACAAAGGTAAACTCAAGGCTTTACAAACTCAAATCGAATAAAGTGACATTTTTCAAAGATTTAGAAAAAAATTAAGGATAAAAGTGTCAACAAAGAAACTTGAGGGGGTTTCTATCCGGTGACAAAGGCCATCACCACCAGCAACAGCATCAGCAGCAGCAGCATCATCATCAACAGCAGCAGCAGCAGCATCAGCGGCAACAACAACATCATCAGCAGCAGCGGCAGCAACATCAGCATCAGCAGCAACATCATCAGCATCAGCAGCAACAAACTCAACATCAGCAGCAACAACATCAGCAGCAACATCAACAGCATAAGCAGCATCAGCAGCATCAGCAGCTGCAGCAGCATCAGCAGCATAAGCAACATCAGCAGCAACAGTATCAGCAGCATCAGCAGCAGCAGCAGCACCAGCAGCACCAGCAACACCAACAGCAACAACAATAACAATAGCAGCAGCACCATAAGCACCAGCACCACCAACACCAGCACCAAAAACAATAACAACAACAAGAACCACAACAACCATAACAACCACAACAACCATAACAACCACAACAACCATAACAACCACAACAACCATAACAACCACAGCAAAAACAACCACCACAACAACTACCATAACAACCACCACCATAACAACCATAACAGCAGCAGCACCACCACCACTAACAACAGTAAACACCAGCTTCAACAACACCACCAGCAGCACCAGCAACACCAGCAGCACCACCAGCACCAACAACAACAACAACATCATCATCAACAACAACAACAATAACAACAACAACAATAATAACAACAACACCAACAACAACAACACCAACAACAGCACCACCAACAGCACCAACAACACCACCAACAGCACCAACAACACCACCAACAGCACCGATAACATCAACAACAACAGCAGCAACAACAACACCAACACCAGTAGTAGCAACATCAGCAGCATTAATAGCACCAACAACACCAACAGCAAGAACAACATGAACAACAAGAACAGCAGCAATAACAACGACGACGACGACGATGACGGTGACGACAACAACAACAACAATAACAATAACAACAACAAAAACAACAACAACAACAAAACAACAACAACAACAATGTGACATTTCATATCTTTGTTGATTAATCATTATATTCTGTTATTTTTATAAGGACTATTTTTGTCAATAATAAAACCACGAGAGTTTATTTTTTTACTATTGGTGATAACTTGTTATTTTATTGTTCTATTTATTAAATCATTTAAATAATTTATAATAATTTTATAATTTATAAATAAATTTTAAAAAGTTTGTTAATATTTATAATAATTTAAATATTCAATAAAAATAAATAATCAAATATAAGTTCTTATTAGATTTATAAAGTCTATAAAGATTTAATAAAAAAGAAGTTGTTAAATTAAAATTAGAGTTTTAATAAATTTAGAGTTTAAATTGTAATTATTCTTTTACTTATTTAAATTATTTAATTTTATATTTATTTCAAATTTCAATCATAACCCCCTTCTGAAAGACTTGTAACTCACCATTAACACCATTCATAACCCCCTCCTAACCTTAATATAAAAACAAGCTTTAGGTCTCACTTTTCATTTACTTATTCTCTAAAAATCTCACTTACATATCTTTTCTTTTATCCATTGATTTTTATTAATTTTATGAATTTTCTTTTACAAGAAATTTCAAAAATTTTCTACTACTAAGGTAATCTTATATTGCTTTTATATTATGCATCTTTATATTGTTTCAATCATCCTAAGATCTAATTGTTCTCATGATTTTATGTTTACTTTTATCCTTTCTTCTACTAAATCTCTTTTAATTTTAATTATTATCATTTGATCATCAACCTTCTAACATTCACTAACTTTATAACAATCGCTAAATTTCCTAAATCAAGCTAAGAACACGTTAACATAAACAAAGAATCCCGTTTGCATATGGACGGCTATGTCACCGTATTCGGTTAATTCACAAGATTATTTCTCAAAATGATGGCTATGCCAAAGTCTTGGAATATTTTTTATAACTCAAATGAATTCTAATATACCATATATCGTCATAATAAATTTGTTTTAACCCGTTTCATGTTTTAACAAATTTTAAAATGCACATAAGTGCCTTACTATATGTTTGGTAGAATATAGTCTGATTTTAAGTAATCATAACTTGGTCATAACAAACTAAATTTGAGTAAAATTAGAATCCAATATTAAGTTCATTTAATTTCTTTTTTAACGATAGTTTATACGTCTTCAAACTCAATCGGACGACTCAGTAATAGCCTACACAAGATAAGTGCGTATTTCAGCAGCTTCTGCCTTGTGCTGCTGTTTTGACCTATTTACGGATCTTTTAATAAAAATATTCTGAACGAAAGTTATCCGGGAGACTCTGAACTAGCCAACTGTAATTTTTTATAATTTTATGAAACCGTTTGTTATTTTTAAACCTGTTCAAACACGTACCAAACATTCTGTCCAGAATCTAAAATTGGTACAATAATCTTTTTTCAATCTACCTTTCGCTTTTTGGCATTCTTTAAACATTGTAACTTCTTGTAATGAATTCTGACTTCAAGTTACTATTATTTTTTTATCATTTAGGACATCACCTTGACTCTTGAATATCCAAGCTTTCTTATGTACTCTACAACCATCATTATACAAATTGAGTTTTTTCATACCTCTTTTATATTTTTTTCACACTTTTGAGGTGAAACATGTTAAACTTATGATAAATGCACTTGTAAACCTGTTTGAATCTTGTAAACACTTAGGCAATTCATCTTATTTGTCGTGGTTAGTTGAACTCTTGTAATTACCATGTGATGACTATAATATGTACAATCATTAACTCTTGTAATTCATCTTATGGGTCTCACAAGCCTACTTGGTGTTAAACCAAGTACACTTAACTAATCATTTAATCTTGTAATCTTGTAATCTTGTAATTTATAAGGTTTGATTGTTACATTTGTTCATCCATCTCTAGTTACTTTATTCAATAACCTATGACATGAATTGTCATCTTTTGTATATATTTATGTATGAAAACTATGAAAAACTCACCAACATTATGTTGACCTTGTATTTTTAACATGCTTCAGAAAATGATACTGTTTAGCATGCCTCGAAGACTTGATCACATCTAGGAATGAACCTAGATAATAAATAAATGTCATACATTATCACATGGTGCTATGGGAACTTTTATATTTTTGTTATCTTCCTTATTGTATGTCATGAACCTTGGAAATTTATAATAGTGACACTTTTAATTAGCATTGTGTGGCATGAACAATCTTAACCCTCACATCTTGACGTTTCCACCGTTAAGGTTGTGGTGTGACAAACAACAACAACAACAACAACAACAGCGACAATACAATAAAGTAAAACTGTACCGCGGTGAAGCGCAAGTCTAATCAACTAGTATCATAAGAAACATAAGCTATTTGTTTTTTTAGTCACAAAAAATAGAAGCCTTATTTTGTGTAAACCTGAATACAACCTCTACACTATCAATAATTACAGTAATTAAATAATAAATTGATTTGAAAAAAAATATTACTTCTTAAATCCATCTAGCGTCCACGACGAACGTAATAGCATAATGTCAAATTCTCTTCCTCTTTTATGATCCCATACTCGATACACATAGAAAACAATGTAAGCAACCAAGCTTTGAAAAACAACTTATGAGACATTTGCATAGGAAAAGTTGCCCAAAATGATTAATTGGCTCTTACATAGAATCGTTATGTTTTATCTACATTCTTGTAACATGTTTCTTTGATTCAATTATTATAGCAAAAACAGCTTTAACATCATTAATAATTTTGCCCCAAAGCATCTATGATTATTCGGGACAACAATTGGTCATTTGTCTATACATTTCGACCACGTATACTGTTGATACAATAAGAGAGATATAACCACAAGAACTCTATCGTTGTCATGGTTGCATGCATTTGTGAATATAAAAAAATATTCATGTCATATTACAAATACACTTAATAAAAAAAACCAGAAAATATATAATATCATTGTAAATGGAATAGAAGAATTACATGTTATATTTTTCTTGATGTGTTTTCATCTTTTGAAAACGATCCATTACATCTTTGATTGAATACTCGCAAGAATCATTCTTATAAGTCTTGGTTCTTCAGGCTATTGCTTAATTCTTGTATACAAATGTTTTGTTTTGTTTCGTATGTACTCGGGAAAAAGGAAGGAAAACGATTTGAACTTTTATACTTGAAGGGGATAATCCTAACGGGTTCGCATGTGGTCTTGAAACTTATGGAATAAGCAACCTTGGAGGGTGCAATTCAAGCTAAGGAGTCTTGAAGAAGACATAGGAATTATATTACATCAGGATTCTAGATAAATATTTGCTTGATATGGTAAAAGTTAGAATCAAATAAGGTTAGTTTGATTTCCGTTAGTTGTGATTGTGGTTTAGTCACAAAATCGATTAGTGTTCATTGTTTGTGACAGGATCTCAGACTCTCGTGTTGATCAATTAGATTATGTTTGCAGCGGATTTAGCACATTAATTAGCAATTAAAGCAAGAACATAAAAGATATTGCAATTAAAGCATAAACATAGAGAGAGAAGAGTTCTGCGAAGCAATAAATGTTCTATTGATCGCACGTTTCGGCAATTAAAACTGTATGGCTTGCCATCCTTATATAGGCGGCAAGAGCATGGTGGTGATGTCCTTTTCTGACATCACTCAATATTTAAATTACAGTTGTCAAAATATAAAACTACTGAAGATGTCAACAACTGACATCTTCTTACAAAAGTTCCTAAGTGCTGACAAAAGTAAACTACTGAAATCCTACAACGACTGAAGAACAAACTCTTCAGTCGTTTATAACTACTGATACTATAACAACTGAAGAACATGCTCTTCAGTTGTTGTACAACTACTGAAACAAAATAAACTACTGAAAAAGAAAAACCACTACAACAACTGAAGAAGACTTCAGTTGTGTGACAAACTCTGAGTCTTCAGTACTTGGTCTTCAGACTTGGCTTCAGATGATATAACAACTGATGACTTCAGTAGATATCATCAGTTGTTGTCTTCAGTCTTTGTCTTCAGACTTTGTGCTTCAGTAGAAGGTCTTCAGTTCTTTAGTTCTTCAGCTTTTGATTCTTCAGTACTTGTCTTCAGTACTTGAAGTCTTCAGTACTTGTAAGATCAGTACTTCAGACTTCAGTACTTGGTCTTCAGTACTTTGGAGTCTTCAGCTGATATTCTTCAGTTCTTTGATCTTCATACTTTGTTCTTCAGACTTTGTCATAACAGCAGAAGGCTGGAGCTAAGATGCTCTCGAGTTTGACATTCAAGCAAGAGAACACAATAGCTGATGAGAGTCTTCAGATGTTCTCGAGTCTGACATTCAAGCAAGAGAACATTGTAACTGATGGGAGTCTTCAGCAATTGTAGTAGTGGCATGTGGGACTTAGAGGTTTTCCTGATCTTGGCTCATTGGTTCTTTTGGTCCAACAAACTCCCCCTGAACCAATGCAGCCAAAACCTCTAATTATTGGATGTCCCACTTATTGATGGCATAAAGATTGGTCTATTTCCTTCTAGATCAGATTAGAAGTTGACCCAGATAAGCACTGGCCAGAGAGGTAGTCTCAAGTGTTTGTTTGGCTAAGTATGGATGGGAGCTCTGTCTTGGGGAATTGGACACAGAGCTGTTGCCCCATCCATGAGATCTACCTCCCTCGTACAAGCCGGTAGGATTCTCTACAGTAAGCCTGAAGAAAGATCAATTGTTCTTCTTTGGACAGGTCTTCAGGCTCACCTTCGAATAACCCCTCCCGACCGTACAGCTCTGAGAGGTACTTGACCTGTCTTCCATTTTTGAGCTCAAGTGTTGTGATTTGCCTATATGCAAACTCATCAGGGTGTTTACCCTCTAACAACAAAGTGAGCTCATTCCGATGAAAATTCTCAAGCTTCTTATAGACCAGACCCTTCCTAACCACCCTATTATCTAGCATTGAAAAGGGTGATCGGCCGGCTCTATAAGCTTTCTCGAATTCATCTACTATTTCCCAGGGTGTTATTACAATAGCCACAGAGATCTCTTCATCTACGATTCTCTTTAGTTGGCTTTTGTATCTCACAGGCATGTCCTTCTTGACTATCCTGTGAGCCACCCTTGGGTCAGGCCAAGTTCTCACCCTCTCCCTTTCATATTGAAAGGTTTGTCTGAGGGTGAATAACCTCAGAGCTTCTCTCTGCATATTATTATAGAGGTGGTAGCAGTATAACATTTGTCAATGCTTTTCAGCATTTCCTCATCATGTCTTTTCTGCTGCTCCTCCTCTTCTAACTTAACCTTCACAGTGTCGTGCTGTGAGGTGGGATTGATGGTTTGTGGTTTGGCTTTGGGTAGAGGTATAACTGCTGAGAGTGGCAGGCTATCCTCCTCATCATCCTCTTCGTCATCTTGCAGCCTCAGCACCCTTCTCTTCTTCTTCAAGGGTGGATCATTGGCTGCGGGTTTTGGTGGTAAAGGAGTTGGTTTTGTGGGTTGTGGTTGGGTTGTTGGTGTGGGAGTGTTGGCAGGCACTGCTAGCAGCCTAGAGATAAGGGCTGGTTTGGTTAGCTTGACTAGCAGTGTCCTGTTCCCAGCACCGGCTTCAGATAAGGCCTCTGCGACCAGTCCCTTTGTAAAATCACCAGCCAAACAAATCTTGGTGGTTATTGCCAAGAGTTTGTCCCTGGTCCATGCCTTAACATCAAGGACTGGTCTGCCCAGGTACTTCGAAGTGAACCTACTCATAGCCTCAAGTTTTTGTCTTTCCTCTTGGCTATGAGTAGTCCATCGGTACTCAATCTCTCTCCTCTCCATATTCCTGATCTCTTGATCTAGCAAGGCAGTGTCCTTGTCAAAGCCTTGCCTGAACAGCTGTTCAATGACTTTGTTCATTGAACGGTTATGTTCAGCATCAGCCTCCTTGACAAGGGCTGCTAGATCAGGATCAGCCACCTTCTTTCCCTCTCCCTTATTCTTATCAGTGATACTGAAATCCTTTGGATTTCAGCCACTTCTATATGCTCTACCTCCCTCACCTTCCTCTTCCCCTTCTCCCTCACCCTACTACTCTCCTCAGCCAACTCCCTCTCTACCACCACCTCTTTCTCTGCCTCTTTCTCCTCCTCTCCCCTCTTCCTCTTGTCTTGCACTGATGTCTCCCCCTTTTTGGTTGCATTGGTTGGGGTTTGACTATCAGCAAGAGCCTTAGATATGGCAACCTCCACCATGGGTTGTATATATGTGGGAAGCCTCTCATCAAGGGTTTGAATAACTATATCTTTAAGGATTGGTGTGATGAGAGGCAGGGATTTCTGGAGGATAGCATCCAGCTGCTCAGGGGGGTTCTGTCCCTGAGAGCTAGTGCCAGAAGCAGGGGCTGGTGGCTGAGTTTGTGGGAGTGGCTCAGTGTTTGTGAGACCTTCGGGTGAAGGTGCCATCTGTGGGGTAGTGGTGGCAGATGGACTTCTATCCTGAGTCATCTGAGCAAGCAGCTCTTTGAGTCTGCTTATCTCATCCTCAAGGATAGTGTTTTGAGCTACTACATCGTAGAAGAAGCTCAGGTCATCATCAGCATGAGCTGAATCACCTGACCTCCTGACATTGTCAGGATGAACATGTCCTGAGTGTGGCTCAGTAATGACATGTGCCCCTTGTTCATGGTACTGGGGACTTCTGGCCTCAGGATTGGATCCATCATCGGCCATTGCCTCTGGTGAGGTCTTAGAGATGTTACCAGCTTCACCCTGCTCAGATGTTGATGCAGGGGAAGTGGCAGCCTCACCAGATTGTTCTCTCTCCCTAGCCACACTGGGAGAGTGAACTGATTCTCTGTGCTGTGGGCTCTGATCAGCACTTGTGCCCACCCCCTCTTCGGTTGGAGTCTCCCCAGTGGTAATAGGTTTCTGGGGAGAGGGTGGAGTGCTCAGATCAGTCAGCACTTTGGCTATAACCAATGTTGGGCTTAGTGGGGCGGTCTCCTCTGTATGTGGGCTAGAAGCAGTATGCACATGGGGAGGACTGTGCTCTTCAATGGCAGCCTCCTCAAGTGAGGAAGACCCCAGTAATGTGGTTGCCCCAAAATTGGTTGCATCAGGCTCCTGTTGAGAGGAAGCCTGTGCGGTTGTGGTGGGTGGAGTCGTGGTACCTGCTGGGAGAATCGAATCAGCAGGCACATCCTGCCTTTGTGTGGCAGGGGCATCCTCAGGGGACTCATCTCCCTGAGTAGCCTTGGTTGGCTTCTTTTTGGCTTTTGGCTTGGTGGGGACTTTGGATTTGGAGGTGGAGGCTGTGGGTTCCAGCTGCGTGGGTTTTCGCAGCCGGCCAGCCTGTTTGAGTGTGGGGTCAGTGTTGTGCCTGGAGTATACCTCAGCTTGAACAGCCATGGCAGGGACCCCAGTGCCAACTAGTCCCTCAGCCTGAAGCTGGTATTCGATCATGGCCATTATGAACCGTGGATATAAGTTCCAACGGTTAGAAAAAGGTTTTGTGGCCATGTCCTTGAGTTCCAAAAATAAAAGATCAGTAAAATTTAAAGGTTGTTTCTCAAGGATAGAATACAATACCTGCTGCCACCTTGTGGACATCTGGTCCCACGAAGAGGTCTTGGGAGCTAGACATACATTCACCATGTGGAAGATCAAGCGTGAGGATCAGGAAAGTGTTTCTTCAACAAGGTGGAGGCGGAGAGGTTACCCTGATAGTCATGAATGTGAAGGAAAGATCAAGGGTACCTTTGGGTAGGAAGTTGGGTGAGAGGCATCATCCAGCTCTAGGGTTTGGCGTAGAGCAGCTGGAGTGATAACCACTGGTTTGCCGTTGACGGAGGACCGGAGAGAGACCTCGGCATTCTGCTCTCCGGTTTGGACGGTGACATTGGTCCAAAACTCCGTCAAGGAGTCGGTGTATAGTGTGGGGTTCAAGAGAAAAGCCGTTTTGTATGGTGAGTCGTTCATAAGATCGACGGCTTGGTGAAACTTGGGCCATAATGGCGATTTTGTAAGGTGGGCGACACAGTTGTGTCGAGGTTTCAGTTGCATGTTCGCCATTAATGGTGTATGGGAATTTCAGAGGTTTGTAAGGATTAGGTCAAGTGAGGAGTAAATGCTCTGAAGGTGGGGTATTTATAGGGTAGGGCAAAGGTTGAAAGAAAACTACTGAAGGTTTTGGTGTTAGTTATCAGGTGTTGTAACAGCTGATGACGTGGTTTTAACCTTCAGTGGTTGTAACATCTGAGGACTTGGTGTTAGCCTTCAGTAGTTGAAACTACTGAGACCTTGGTTTTGTCCTTCAGATGTTGTGAACGTCTGACGAGTTACTGTCAGTCTTCAGTAGTTATTAACTACTGATGACCTAGAATTCTTTTTCAGACGTTGTAACAACTGAAGACTTGGTGTTAGCCTTCAGTAGTTGTGAACTACTGAGATCAGTAGTTGTGAACTACTGAAGACATGGTTTTGTCCTTCAGTTGTTTGTGTATGAAACATCAGCTGTTGTTATCAGCTGATGAGAAATTACTCATCAGCTGTTTCCGTCAAATCAGTTGTTTCATACTAGCCTCTACATTTACTCATCAGCTCTTTGGCTGACTTTCAGATGTTTCATTGACCCTTCAGCTCTTGGGAATATGCCTTCAGCTCTTGTGATCAGATGTTCACAAGTGCTGATGAAATTCTTCAGAGCTGGTGAACAAATTTTGTCTTCAGTATTTGTGTAAGATTACACATCAGTACTTGTGAGCAAAATTTGTTCTTCAGTACTTATTTATTGAAAATCATACATCAGTAGTTGTAATCCACTTCACTACATCAGTTGTTTATCATAAATAATGTACATCAGTACTTTGAGTCAGTTTAGTCTTCAGTAGTTGTGAAAGAGCTGAAGACTAAATTGCTCATCAGTACTTATATTTGACCTTTGCTCTTCAGTAGTTGTGAACTAAGAGTACCAGCATAGGTCAAATTATTCAAGCTGCAGCATACCAAGCCTTAGTACCAAATTTTGGAAAGTGGCACTATCTAAAGGCTTGGTAAAAATGTCTGCAAGCTCATCAGCACTAGGCACAAACTTAGGATCAATCAGACCTTTCTCATAGCAATCCCTGATAAAATGATGTCTGATCTCAATATGCTTGGTCCTAGAGTGCTGGACTGGATTCTTAACAATACAAAGAGCTGAAGCACTATCCATTAATAATGGAGTCTTAGTCTCAGTAATGCCATAATCCAGAAGTTGGTTCTGAAGCCAGAGTATTTGAGAGGTACAGCTTGCAGCAGCAATATACTCAGCTTCAGCAGTGGATGTAGCAATTGATGTTTGTTTCTTACTCTGCCAAGAAACTAAACAATTGCCTAGGAATTGGCAACCACCAGAAGTGGATTTTCTGGTGACTTTGCATCCTGCATAGTCACTATCAGAGAAAGCAACTAATTTGCATGAATGCCCAGCTGAATACCAAAGTCCTAGTGATTGGGTACCTTGCAGATATCTAAAGATCCTTTTGACTGCAATCAAATGGGATTCTTTAGGTGCAGCCTGAAATCTAGCACAAGCACATGTTGAAAACATGATGTCTGGTCTAGAAGCTGTAAGGTACATCAAGGACCCAATCATACATCTGTAAAGGGTTTCATCAACCGCTTTACCTTTCTGATCAACATCTAGTTGTGTGATGCTGCTCATGGGAGTAGAACAGGGCTTACAGGATTGTAAATCAAACTTATTCAGCAACTCTTTGGTATACTTGGACTGATGGATGAAGATTCCATCATCCAGCTGTTTGATTTGCAAGCCCAGAAAGTACTGTAATTCTCCCATAGCACTCATTTCAAATCTCAGCTTCATAAGCTTTGTAAATTCATCACACAACTTTGGATCAGAGGATGCAAAGATGATATCATCAACATAAATCTGAACAAGGAGCTTATGTTGTCCCACAGTCTTGATGAATAAGGTTTTATCAATGGTGCCCCTAGTGAATGTATTCTCAAGAAGAAAGGTTGAAAGTGTCTCATACCAGGCTCTAGGTGCTTGCTTCAGCCCATAAAGAGCCTTATCAAGCTTGTACACCCAATCAGGATGTTTATTGTCCTCAAAGCCTGGTGGTGACACACATAAACCTCTTCTTTGATTTTTCCATATAGGAAGGCACTTTTGACATCCATTTGATAAACCTTAAGACTGTGAAAGGCAGCATAAGCTAAGAACAGTCTGATTGCTTCCAGTCTTGCCACAGGTGCAAAGGTCTCATCATAATCGATGCCTTCCTCCTGTGCAAACCCTTGAACAACCAGTCTGGCCTTGTTCTTGACAATTTGGCCCTTCTCATCTGTTTTGTTCCTGAATACCCACTTGGTGCCTATAGCACACTTACCTTTGGGTAATGGAACAAGCTCCCACACTTGCTGTTTCTTGAATTGAAGTAGCTCAAGCTGCATAGCTTCCACCCATCCATTGTCTCTTAAAGCAATATGATAGTTCTTTGGTTCTTGCTGACTGATGAAGAGAGCATAGAAGCAGAAGTTGGACAATTGATTCCTGGTTGAAACTCCAGCATGAATATCACCAATGATTTGTGAAGTGGGGTGATTCTTGAGCTCTTGATAAACTATGATATCTGTGCAAGTGTTTGTAGACCATCAGCAGCAACAGATGGTGATGGAGATTCCTGAAACCATGTAGAGGATGGCAGCTCAAATGAAGTAGAGCAAGCAGAAATCTCATCAGCATTTGTAGTGGATGGAGCTGCTGAGGCTACAGGAGCATCAGGTTCAGTGGAATTAGGCAGGTTGTCACTGAACTTGAAGAGGTGAGTACTGACTTCATCATCTTCAGTACCACCAGGTGGAGATCTGTTGACAGGCTCAACAGATGGAGGTTGATAAGGAACATATTGCAGTATGTCCAGATCAAACAGCTCCACAGGGTTTTGTGGAATCTTGTCCTTTGGAGATTCATTGAACTTAACATGCAAAGTTTCTTCAACCCCTTGGTTCTACAGTTGAAGACTCTGTATGCTTTGCAAGTTGATGAATAACCAACAAAGTACCCTGCATCCACCTTACTAGCAAACTTATGGAGTGGGTTGCTAGTGTTGAGAATGAAACAAGGACACCCAAAGGCTCTAAAGAATGAAATAAGAGGGGCCAAATGATGAAGAACTTCATAGGGAGTCTTCATCAACCTCTTATTTACTAAGGCTCTATTCTGTACATAGCAAGCTGTATTGACAGCTTCAGCCCAAAAGGTCAGTGGCAGCCCTGAGTCAGCCAACATTGACCTTGCTGCTTCAATGAGGGTCCTGTTCTTTCTCTCCACCACTCCATTCTGTTCAGGAGTTCTAGGAATGCTAAACTGCCTTCTAATTCCTTGGACAGGTAGAAGTCATCAAGTGTGTGGTTTCTAAATTCTGTTCCATTGTCACTCCTCACACACTTGACCTGTAGGGAATACTGCTTTCTACTTGTAACACAAAGTTCATTATAGTCTTTGCTGCTTCATCCTTGGAGTGCAAGAAGAAAGTCCATACAAACCTGGAGTAATCATCCACAATTACCAGGCAGTATTTCTTCTTTGCCATGCTCATCACTCTCACAGGACCAAAGAGATCCATGTGCAGAAGTTGTAAGCAGGCAGTGGACTTTGGTTCTTCTATTGAAGGGAATGAACTTTGTGTTGTTTTCCTTTCAAGCAAGCAGTGCAGTCATCTTCACACTTGAACTCCTTCAGAGGCAAACCTCTTACTAAACCATGGCTTATAAGCTGATTCATGTTCTTGAAATTAACATGACCCAGCCTTCTATGCCAAAGTGTAGACTCTTGAGGAGATGCCTTGGAGAATAGGCAAGGATGGCCTTTTAGATCCATCTTTTTGGAAAGATCTAAGGCATACACTCTTCCTGTCCTGTTGGCCTTCAGGAGAGTGTGTTCATCCAATGCCTTGTCAATCAAACTCAGAACTTTGGATGACAGAATCCTACAGTTCTGGCTTGTGAAAAGGGCAACATGGCCTTTGTCACACATTTGACTGACACTCAAGAGGTTGTACTTGAGATTCTCCACATGGTTAACATCATCAAACCTTATTTCCCCGTTGGAAACAAAGCCTTTTCCGACGATGTAACCCTTTGCATCATTGCCAAAAGAAACAAATCCCTTCTTTCCTTGAGAGTAGTCATTAAGAAGGGAGCTGCTTCCAGTCATATGCATGGATCCTCCACTGTCTACATACCAGATGCTTCTATGGCATGTTGAAGAACCCTGCAAAACAACCATGTGTTAGTTAGTGTTGGAGACCCAAACCTGCTTAGCTTTGGGTCTGTTCTCAGCTACAGGTGTAGCACTAACAGGTGTGTTGTGAGTGACAGCTTGAGGTGAAGAAGATGGTACAGAAGAGGAAACCTTTGGCTTGGACTTCCTTTTCTGTGGTTTCAACACAGGAGCATCTAAGTGGTTGACTCTTCCCACTAGCTGCTGAACCATCATCACCAATTGTGTCTGATTCTGTGATAGGGCTTTCAGCTCTTCAGACATATTGGAGTTTGCTGATGATGAGTTCCTATGTTGTACCATCTTTTTCTGAGCAACCTCAGCTGTTGCCTGAGTAATCCCTACTTTCTTGGATTTAACTTTGGCCCTAGGGATTTCAGGCTTGGATGTTGCCAGTACAAACTTGGTTTCAAATTCATTCTTCATTTATTGATGCTCTCAGTAATTTGCTCCTTCTGTTTGAGTTTGGAACCCCTTTTGTACCAGCATTCATCAGTAAGATGATTGAACAAGCCACATATCTCACATGGCTTTTTCTTCATCTTATGCTGATCATCAGCTGAAGAGGATTTAACTGCTGAAGACTTGTTCTTCAGCTGTTTGTCATCAGTACTAGCAGTTTTCTTCCTAGTGCCTGCTTTCCTGGTATCCTCTTTAGCTGTCTTCAAACCTTTCCTACTGTTAGTTTTCTTCTCTTTAGTGCTAACAGTATTTGAGGTTTGAACTTCAGATGTTGTCACTTGCTCTCCAGTACCTTCAGTACTTCTAGTGACAACTTCTGAGTTGATCAGCCTTTTGGTCATGTGATAGTCTATCTCTGATGATGCTGATTCAGAGGATAGTAAGTCACATGATGAGAAGGATTGGTTATTGCTCTCCCCATCAGATTCAACTTCTGCTCTTGAAATAAAGTCTGTGGGAGGAGCAGTGTGATTATAACCAATGTCAAACTTCACATTGGAAGCAGTTTGCTTGCTAAGAAGCATTTCAAAACCCTTGCAAGATTGCACCCATCGATCACACTCAACTTGGGTGGTTGCAAGAGTTTCCTTGAGGTCCTTGTACTTCTCTAGAAGTACATCTTCCCTAGCTTTACTATCTTTGATTGGCAGTTGAGCTTGTAAATCTCATCATTTTATCTTTTAGAACAACCTCAAAATCAGCTTTTCTTTGGAATAGTGTGCTCAAGCTCAAGATTTTTATCTATTAAAGCTACATTTGCTTCTCTAATAGAAGCAAATGCTGCTATGCATGACTCTGAACAAAGCTTGGCTTTTGCCTCAGTGGATACCTGAGATGAGGCATTGGATGATGACCCTTCAGCAGAATCAAGGGCCATCAGAGCAAGATTTCCAAAAGGTTGATCACCACCATGTTGACCAGCACCTTGGAGTAGTGGTTCCTGACCAGATAGCTCTTCTGGTAGACTACTCCAGTCAACAGCAGTTGGGGTGAAAAAGCTTTGTTGTTGAGGTTGTGTGTGGTGATGAGATTGGGAAGAATGAGGCTCTGGAAGAGCATGAGGTGGTTGAGCCGTGGGTGCTTGAGGTTGACCAGCTGAGGCATGTAGTAACAGGGGTAAGGATAAGGCATATGACCCTGTGGCACAAAATAAGCAGGTGGTGCTTGTGCTTGAGATGGATGGGGAGAACTGTAGGAAGGTTGCCCTTTGTGCTTGAGCTATTGCTGGAAAAGTCACAAAGGGTGCAGATGAGTTAGATCCAGATGATCTACACTCTCTTGCAAAGTGTCAAGCCTTTGGCACTTGTGACACTTCAACTTGCTCTTGTCAAAACCAACTTTGGTTTTGCCAGAGAGTCCTGGGAATTTCCTACCAGTTCTTTTGTAGAACTTCTGAGAGCGGATATTTATCATTGCCATTTGGTTCAAAATATCCATCTCTTCCAGATCATCATCTGGAATGCCCTTCAATCCTCCATCAGAAAACACAAGTTGTCACCACCACCTCCTGAACTACTAACACCAACAAAAGCTTGTTCTGAGTTGGTAGAGAAATCGATATGCTCATCATAAGAACTTTCTGATGAAGCATATTCTGACTCATGACTTATCAAGGCAGCATTACCTGGACAAAGTCATCAGCAAGTTTGCCAGAAGATGACAACTTCCTCTTTTGCTCTACCTCTCTCTCAAAAGTGAGTAGTTTCCCATGAAGTTGGGTGAGAGATAGAGTGTCAGGTCAGCAGTAGAGCGTAGGACAATGGTATATGTGTCCCATCTCTCAGGAAGTGACCTGAGGAACCTGTTGTTCATCTGGCTGTTGGTGTACTCTTTTTTGACCATCTTCAGCTCTGAGATCAAACAAGAGAACGCTCAAAAACTGCTGGGTCAGAGTCTCACCCTTTCTATATGAGAAAGTCTCATATTGTTGGGCGAGGATTTCCCTATTGTTTTGCTAAGACCGAATCAGTTCCTCCAAATTGTTCCTTTAGAGCAACCCATAGGTCATGCAGACTCATGATGCAAGAGCCCTGAATATATCTCGTTTGGAATGGCCATGGCTAAATTCCATGGGCTCTAGCATCAATTTCAAACAGCTTTTAGATCTTCGTCCGATACTGTTCGGTTCTTCGCAACCTGTTCATTAGATTCGGGACGTTCACCATAGGCTTGTATGGCCCATGCACCACTGACTTCCAACAACCAGCACTGTTGACAGCCAAGTGGTGCAGCATACGTCTTTGCCATAGTTATACTCGTTCCTAACCAGCATCGGAGGCTTGGTGCGGAACAGTATTGTGAGGATCATTGGTTGGTGTTGTCATCTCAGGTTTTGGTCAAAAACAAGTTTAAACACGACAATCGTAACTCAAAACCACCAAAAGACCTCAAGATTTGGCCGGAAAGAGGAAAACTCACTCTCTATGACTAACTCTTGCAAATTGCTAATTCGATCAAACTGAGAGATCAAAAGAGCAGTTTCAAATGATCAATGGTAAGATCGATCAATGATAACCGCTCTGATACCATTTGACCGGATCTCAGCCTCTCGTGTGATCAATTAGATTATGTTTGCAGCGGATTTAGCCATAATTAGCAATTAAGCAAGAACATAAAGATATTGCAATTAAAGCATAAAATAGAGAGAGAAGAGTTCTGCGAAGCAATAAATGTTCTATTGATCGCACGTTTCGGCATTAAAA